>RPOG01006240.1:0-25469 GCA_008086565.1 Thalassoma bifasciatum | reverse complement strand
CATCCGATATTCAGTCAGTGTAAGGGGAAATTATTTGTTTACTGCACATCCCAAAGCAGAAACAGCGGTCTGGCTTTTGTGACCATTAAGACTCTGGACCTGGACGGAGGTGACGACAGGTGTGAACACTTGTTACGTCTGGACTCTGGCTGGATAATTGAATGCTGGCAGGCTGCAGACAGGTTCATGAGCTAAGTGACTGGAAGAGCCGGCCTTTCAACCACTGCTGTCACTCTGACTTTAACGAGATCCAACGGAGAGCTCATTACAGTGTCTCACATGAACACATCTTTCAGGCTTTTGTGTAAATTGGCAGATTTGGCAAAAGTGCACATTTTTCTGCTCAAATTAAAGACTTCACATGTAATTACTATCAGTTTTTGTCAGAGACGTTTTTGCGTCTCATTCTGAGGCGTTGGTTTTGTGTAATATGTCCTCAGATAATGTGTAATGTATCTAAGAAAGATTAAGCCCTGTCACTTCTGTGCATCCTTTTTTTCCAGTATAGTTTCACACACATTTCTGCGTGGGTGAGGAAGTCACTCTCAATCAATATAATTTCTCCCTTCAGGATGAAATTGACTCTCACTCTGTTGGCTTTGAGTTTGATTATAATCACATTAAATCTCTGCCTTATGTTTTCGTTTAACTGCAGAATCCTTCCGTTTCAAGGCAGCTGGATGCTTTAAAAACCTGTACGTTTATATCTTCATTGGACTGTTCTGTGTCTCATTATTGCACATTGAAACAACTGCATGTATTTGTTTTGTCAGCTTATTGTCATCCTTCATTTTCGTGTTCACTGGGATGTTATTTTCCTCCCTTCTCCGACTGTAACCTGTTTGGCAGGTGCAATCAGCATATGTTATCCCCCCCATCTGCTGCCGGATATTATCACAGCAATATTGCTTTCCTCTCAGCGACTGCATGTCAGAAGTGTCATGCGGAAACCGTCCTTCTCCGGAAAGTTAACTTTTCCATTACAAAAAGACTGATTTAGCCCATCAATTGTTTGGCTCGGCTCCAGCTTTATGAAACCTTTTCTGCACGTGGATGATAATGTCAGCTGTCGCCTGCAATGAGAAGAAAATAAACTGCCAGAAATGTGAGATATCAGGTTTTTGCAGGACACCAGCGATGATGAGTGTGTGGCTGTTTTGTAATCTTCCTCTCTGAACCTTTCATGCTATTATTCATCAGCACAGCTCTGCGGCCGGGAATAAATTGCGAGTTATTAACGCGGCTCTCAGAGAAATGAATGTGTCCTACTCTGAAATGCTAAGCCATGAGAAAAGTCTTACATAAAATCACCGTTTAATCCTCGTCACTGATGTAATCAGTCAAATGGCACACATCTGAAATCTGATGCTGGAACTGGGCTCTCTCCAAAGTACACTTCATGCTCTGGATTGTTCCTTTGATGCCAGCCAGACAGCTGTGTGTTCTGCGCTCGGTGCCAGATGCTCTGGGCTCACACACAGTGGCTCTGCATCGCATGGGATACAGGGCATTGATTATGTCTAAGCGCCATAGCTGCAACAGACATGTTGTCTGATTTGGATTGAAAAAATCTTTACCCCATAGGAGAAAGTTCCAGCAGTTCGATGTGCTGCCTTTGGCTCCGTCCGGTGTCATGAAACTGGGCTAACGTGGCCTCCAGCAACTTCTCTGCAGTTTTAACACAAACAATCTCAAAGATGCTCTCTATTTCTAAACTTTATAACTTCACTTTCCTTTGCTTAACTTTCAGTAAAACTGCTTATCTGGTGAAAAGGAAAAAAATAACAAATGTTTCAATTAGTTATTACCAAGCAGCAAGGTCCGGCTGGAAAATGCAAAGCCCATGTGGACATGTTTGGAGTTGCAGTTTCTAAACGTCCACTTAAAGCATAAGAAGAACAACAGCATGAGTCTGAAGAGCTTTCATCACCCAGTTGTCAACAGCAAAAACTGAATAAGCTACTTGGTATTCATAAAAGAGTTAAGTTTAATTTTTTATGGGCTGTCTTACAGATTTAGACTTATGGCTAAGAAGCAACAAAGATTTAAACCAGAGAAAACTCATCTTCTTGTGCTAAGTTTATTACTACCTACCTCCTGCAAAGTTTTTACTCTTCAAGTGAACATTTTTTTATTGGTGTATTTTCATCACCAGTATTTGGTTTGTATCTTTTAATTTAACTTTATGTATTTTTTTTTTGAGCTGACGGCATCAATGCATTAATGGCAATTTGATCAAGGACTGAAAGTAGCTCAATTAAAAGTATTCTGTCAGTTTACTACAGGGCGCCTGCAGGGTTATGGCAAGAGTTGTTTATTTATTTTTTTATGAGAAGACTTTTGCTTTCTGTTGCAATGCTTTTGCATTCCCTTATAATATTGAAAGTACAATTCAATGTGCTGATCCGTTGTGCTGCATTGGAAGCAGATGAACGAAAGTGAAAATAGTTTTTAAAAAAGGTATCGCAAAGGAACAAAAAAGTCTTATTAAAAAACTCTCACTGTGACCCTTAAGGGGCCCCATAGTTTAAAGTAGTTAAGACACAGATAAGATAATCGTTTGTATGGCCAGCTCATCTGCCTTATTGGAGATACATTAAACATTCCCCATAATGATAGATGGTCCTCACTCCCTTCCCATAATGGGGTACATTGGGCCTAGCACCAGTTAGCATCGACATGTTACAGGCTGCTAACAGCTGATCTCGTGTGTAAACAGTGCAATCATTAAAATGTAGGATCCCTGGACACAACAAAAATGGTGAACAAAACCAAACTAGTGTTCATGGCCAATAAATGAGCTATAAAAAGCAATGATAGTCTCCAAATGTGAAGATAAATAAAAGGAGAGAAAAAAAGGAGAAAAGAAGAGGAAGCTGCCACTCAAGCAGGGCTAGAAAGAAAGAAAAAAAAACTGACCCTGCCAAGATTCTGTCATTTACTGCAACTGCAAAATGAACCCTTTGTAAGCCATATTTCTACCACACCAACTTTAAAATTCATACTTAAACCACACCTATAAAGCAGCAAATGCTAATACATGTTACATACAGCAATTAGCAAACAGCAAACACACGACAGCCACTATGACCAGGTTAAAAGGTTAAAAATGGCAAATGATAATCTTAAAATGTTTAAAAGTCCACAATTTTTTGATACACACAAACAAACCTGGACATGGTCTAACTGCTGACTTCACTTTTTTTTGTTTGAGCACCAGTTCGTGAGCGTACTTTTAATAATTAACTCATTTAATCAGAGCTCTGACTCATAAACTCACATTGTGCCTTTGGATGACTCACTCTTGTTCACAGCTTCTCACCTGTTTTTTTCTCTTTTAATGTAAGAAACAGGCTTTTATGACCTTTTGTATTACGCAGGTGGTTATGTGCGAATTTTCTTCTAAGCTTATCCCTAACCCTAAAAATAATCTCCCAACAGCTGCAGCAGCCTACAGAAACCACGCTGCAATGTGATTTGCAATGTCATAACAATAATTATTTTAAGCTGTAAGCCACAGAAACCCAGATGTCACTCGTGTTAGCGTGTGGGGAAGAGAGGCACGGCTTCAAAGAGCGAAAATTCTCTGATTCAGTGTCGCGTTTCATCAATCTGTGCTTTTCATCTCATTCCAAAAGTTATTCTGTGATGCAGAGTGTTCTGACCTTTTCCGTGTCCAGTGATCCCTCAGCCTTGTTCCTGCTTCCATTACTCACTCTCAAATGTCTCAAATTTGGCTTGTACATGCAGGTTGAGAGAGAAACAGCAACAGTTTGGGAAAAAAAAGAAAACAGCTTTTATACTCAAAGCAATTAAAACAGCTGGTACAGATCTGTTTATCATCTGAACGAGCTGGAAAAGGCCAGCTGGTCCTCGGATGAATTGCTTGAATGGACTGCCTGAGCGTCGACAGTATTAGAAGATTGCGTCGAGGGATCCATCATCTTGTGATGCATCCATTTGTGAGCCCCCCAAGATTTCCTTCAAAGTTATTTAAAGTTAGGGGGAAAAAATGAAGGTCCATTGTGGGAAGAGGAAATTTGAGAGCAACTTAGCAGCCAGCCAGCTAATGATGCTAAACCACTGTGTGCAGACTGAGAGGAGCAAAGTACTTTGGCCTTGAGAGCTTAACAAACGGCACTTTGAGGAAATGTGTGCAAGACAGGAAAAAACAAGTAAATGAAGATGACACAACCAATGTGAGAACAAAATTTAACACCTCAGCCTGGGATTTGCAGCCCCTGTCACTTGCCTACAATTTGCCAAAAGAAACAAAGGTGGGGATTTGTTGTTTTAGTGTTTTTATTGTGTAGGCCCATTACATTTTGGATGCAAACTAAAAAGACATGAAATACAATGAGATGTGAGAGATGGCCTAAATAAATTTCCGGACTATGGATAAAATGATGCTAACAATTACGCTAACATTGTAAAGGATTAAAGTCAAATGGGACACTCAATCAGACTGTAAGTAGAATAAGACAAAGTGTTTGGTTTGCTCTGATATTGGACTAAATTTGGCCTTCCCTGTTGGCGTGTCATCCATATCATTTTGCCTTTCTTTTATACATGTTTTCAAGCTGCGAACATCTTGGAAGAAGCGCGTCTGGTTCATTAGAGACGATGAAAAGAAGATTGTTCAGGGTACACTTGTTCACTTTGGGGACATTCACGAATCCCAAGACTGCCGACAGTTCAGGTCTCGTGAAACTTAGTGCAGCTAAGGGTATAGATGTAAGAAAACTTTCAAAACCTGCCTGTTAGTAGAGCCTTAACCTAATGATGAGGATCAGTGAGGACCCGATTGTAACCCGAGTAATAATGCCAAACCCCCCAAAAAATAAGGCTGGTTACTTGCCCTGAATGTGCACCAAATGTGCAAAATCATGACTGTAGACATAAACTGAACTCGAGGGCACCAGTGACCCCCATTCAGCCTGCAAGTTCTTCTTAAAATCTTAGTACTTATTGTTATTTTTTTCTTGTACGATAATTACATTGCCTTCCTGCCAATCTCTTAAGGTGAGAGAAACACAGCCCTCAAAGCTACTTTCAGCTAAAGGCCTGACATTTTTTGTGCGTAATTGTCACACCCAGAACTTCAAAAAAGTCTCGTACAACCATAGTGAATTCCAAACAGGCTGTTCATAAATTTGAGTTAAATGTTCGGACTTGACGATTTAGAGGGTACATATTTGAATGAACTAGTCCCATAGTCTTTTTTTACAGATCAACTTCAAATTGGATGCGTGTATACCAGACACATTAATGATGAAAACTAAAGAAAAGATTTTTTGTAACCCAATGGGCCCGGCCACAAATGACCGCCAAAGTTGATGATTTCTTTTGACAAAACGCAAACCTTATTGGCCCTCACATGCAATAAGGACGAATGTGCATAGATGTGTTCAGATTCCCAACCTGAGCGAATATTGATGCCTTTTTTTTTCTCCACCAAAGTAAAGCGCCCTCTACTGGCACCAGTAAGTCACAGCTAGTCACTGCAGTTGCTTTTTGGTTTGGTGGAGCATAAGCATGTGTGGCGCTCCAACATACCCCAATTATTCCAATTCTTTCTTGTTTTTTGCATAAATAGCTTTTAATCCCCAAAGATAATAATTCCTCACTATTCACCCCAAAAAATCGTACCATGCACCAAGGAATAATTTAGAGTGACTAACCAACCTGATGAGTTTGTGGCTGTTGTAGGACACTGATGTACCATTACCTGAATAATAAACCTACTATTGTTCCACTTGAAAACATTGTGGAAACTCAGCTCATGAAGCCAACTGTGTGTCTGTCAGGTTTGTGGGCGTAGATGAGTTGACGGAGTATCAGCTCATCTGCCAACTCTTGGCAAGTTTCAACTCAATTTAATTTAGAAAGATACATTTCAGGAATGCTAATGGCATGACGCCTGGGTTTCTCTACATTAATCCACGTTAACCAATCAGAGTAAAAGTCTCCCGTCATAGAAACCTTCGGTTCCTGTCAAAACAGCACGTTTTATGTAACAAAAAAATAAACTATAGCGCTCCGGTCTTTTCCAAGAGGGTGAAGAAAGTGTGAGAAGAAGTTAAAGAAATGAAAAACAATCAGTTTCAGGCTGGAGTTTTTTTAATTAACATAATGTTGGCTGAAACAAAGTGTTGAAAACATTTTTCTGTTGAACTCATGCCAGGTGTAATCACTCAGTTACTGAAAGGAAACAATATTCTCCAGTTTGGTTGGCAGTTTCCACAGTAACCACACATAAATTACTCACTCTTTTGATCCATGCAACTTCACCAAAGTCTGTCAGATATGTGAGAATGTGTTACTAGTTCATTACCCTGCTTTAACTGTCATCATCACCTCATTTGTTTCATACTCCTCTGTCTACAAATGAGGCTTTTTAATGAACACCTGGAAGTCAATCAGCTCTGCAGGCTCTGCTGATACACAGATTCACCTAATGAAATCACACCCACAACTACTGATCAGCGATACTTTAGTAAATATGCAAATGAACTGTGGAGACTTAGAATCACCAGCGCACATTTCAATTAGTTTCATTGTCATGGTATTACATTTGTCATCGTAAACAGCACCATATGCTCGCAGCACTTAATTCAAGTTGGGGAGAGATTATGAGCAGATGATTTAGCAATTGCTCCGCTCCTCCACACTGATATGGCACCGGCTGATGTGAAGTGAAATGAAGCCAGGCGCTGGAATGAGGAGAGGGCACCGTTTCCCTCCCCTCTGATTGACTAAACATTTAGCTGAGATATAATTGGCTCGGTAACAAAGTGACCATGGGGCGTGAATACATTCGTAACAAGCCTCTTTGATCAGACTCGCAGGCACGCTGGCATCCTGAGCCTCCCTCGACATGGCCGCCTGTCAGACATGTTTGGTGGGTTGTGAAGGGCAGGGATTTAAGCAGGAGCTAAGCGATGGGACGGCCTTGTTGGTGGGTTTGCCGCCCCATCGAGCCGGATGTTTCATCTTGTTTCTCTAATGCTGCTCGCTGCGTCGGGCTCTTTTTCCCTGTCTGGTTTCATACAGGGTAAAACTTTTGAAAAGATAAAGTTTGTGACAGAAAACTTCATGTTGTTTTATGCAGCTTGTTTCTCTAAACTCATTTTGGATGCATTTCAGGGAGACAAATCCCTCAGTGAAATCAACAAAGACAGTTAATGATGCAAGATCATAACAAAACTGTGATTTAGTTAAAGAAAAAGTCACCACTTCATGGAATAAAAAACCTGCTTAAAACTAGTGGGGAATTTCATTTTCTATGGATTTTGTTGCAAGCTGTGGACAAATAATTCTACTGTTTCTGCTACTTTTAGCTTGCACACATACTCACAGCGTTTAATGCAGTTGTAACATTATGCAACGGTAAAACCTTCCTCACTGAAACTTACTGACTCGCATATGAGGAGAGATTGTGTAGGCTGTATAACGATGTCAATGTGAGGTCTCCAAATGTTTTACAAATCCTCATTTAAAGCCCCAAGTTCAGAAGTTTGGCAGTCACCAGTGATGTATTATAACTTAAATACAGCAGCTCTGTCTGCAGTCTGGTTCTGCTCCATCACTACACTCAATCAGATTGGTTTGTATTCCAGTGAATGTGGTAACTCATGCTTCTTTGTGGTCCGGCTACGTGCCAGATCCGGCAGGTCGCAAGTGATATGTGGCAATTCACTGTGGTGGATCCAGCAGGAGTGGAAGTAGTGCCCAAAAACCATTTAAAAAAAAGCCAGGAACTTTCCAAATAAAACAAACCCTGTCAAAAATAGATTGTATTCAGCTTGACTATAAGAACAAAGATAAGCAGAGACACGCCAGGAGTCAACAGGTTTGATGTTTTACAGCCCAACATGAATGAAGAAAATAGTTTTGTGCTTAAATTTTGTTCACTTTGTTGTGAAACGGTAAATTTGTGCATTTCTGGATAACGGCAATTGTTGTATTTTAGCATATAGGATATCATTTTGTTGAAAGAGCTTGCACGTGACGGTGGATTTACCATCACAAAAAGACAAAAATTTTCAGGAAATCAGCAATGTACTGATAATTTAGGGCAGCAGTGGCTAACAATTAACACTGGGTGGTTTAATTAATTTGTTAAGCATTGTTTATATAGCATTTATATCTTTATGTAGTTACATATTTTCAGTTCCGGTAAAAAAAATTAATTCAGTTTTTCAGCTGATTAAATTAGTTTTCTAAATTTACAACTTTGATGAAGAAATACACTATGAGAATAATGTAAACTAAATTTGGAGATGACTTAATTTTACTTTTTCTTCTACAAATCAACTACCTGTATTTTGTTGGTCATGCTGAAAGGATCCTTCTCCTCCCTCTGTTTACTTTGCTCTTCTGAGTTCTCTTTTTGGACACTTGTATAAGTTTGTGGTGTCACCTATGAACCTTGTTGTTTTTCTGAAAACATCCCAACTAGCTTAGTTTTGTATTCAGCTGTAAAACAACACCAAACAATGCTCCTCTCTGCTATCATGGAGCAGGCAGTGATGTGAACGAGCAGTAACACTCACAGTGTAGTGGAAATGAGGGGGAGGAGTGGAGTGTGTGAGCAAAGTAAGTGAGAGGAGAAACTGAAATCTGTATCTGCATCTGAAACTGTATTGATCTTGTCTCACAAGTATTGAGCGATACTGGTATTGATATTCTGGATTGATCCACCCACCACTAATGAACACGTCTTCACAGAAAAAGAAAATACACAGACTGATTCTATCAGAGAAATGAAAGTGAGATGGAAAAAAATGAAGGTATTCAATTGTTCTGTATTATCTGAAGGATACATTTTGCCCTGTATGATCCTGTTCAAACTCATGGATAAAAACACAAAAGCTTGTGTTATAATGAACTGTATAAAAAAATAAATGGTGGCATTTGTGCGAGCTGGTGGTGGGTTTATCCCAGAGGTTAACTCATCATCATGGTCTCCTCTCTCTGCTCTCACCAAGTGAACTCTAGTAGGAGGAAATCAGGCTTCACCGAGCAGCAGGGGTGAAACTGTCATCTGCTGCGGTGGTAAATGCACTGTGGTTGCCCCCACTGTCTGGTCTGCTCCATCTCCCGCTCCTTCAGAGGCTCGTCCTCACCCACCCGCCCCCTCCCTCGGCTCCACGAATCAGCAGATCTGTAACCTGTCAGCTGTGATGAATAGAGGGCGTCTGCAGCCGTGGCTGCCACCACAGGCACAGATGGATGATAGTGGGCCGCTAAAGTGCTTCCTGCGCCACAGTGGCCGACACAGTCAAGGCAACATTCCTCTGTTTTATTTTTTCTCTATTTTCTGATATTTGGGCTGCCTGTGCCTCTGGCAAGAGCTGAAACAGTCAGAGCACCTGCTGTGCCAAGTCACAAAAAGGTAGCGACAGCCTCAGTTTCTCCCTCCTTCATTCACAATGTTTAGCTTCTTTACGTCAAAACATTTCTGGAGCATTTACCTGCTGTAAGTTTCAGCAGCTCCGTTACATGCTGTGTTGAATAACATGCAGCACAGAGCGACTGTCCATCCGCGCACCGCTGCCTGCTGCTGAGTCTCGTAATTGCATGGCTAATTTGGGGGATAATTGAGAACTATTGAGAATTAATTCTGAACTGTTTTCCCAGATGATAGAAAAACACTCCTGAATGTGGCCCTAATCACTCCATTTAGCCCCAGAGAGCAGTCAATAAAGAGAAACGGATGCGTGCCGCTTATCAGTTATCAGTTTCTAATGTTTGTTTATATATTCTCATTCAAATTGTCTCCATATGGACCCACTCCTGCTTCCCGTCTTGATGGAATTAGTCTCCGACAGACCGTGCCTCACTGATGTTGGTTCTTGGAAAACCTCTGACCCCCTCGATGCTCTAAATCCCAGTGAGCAGCCGTCACAGATGTTACTCCTCATAATGACCCTGGGGAGGAATGAAGCATGAGCAAACATTGAGAAGAACATAACTTTTAAAATGTTACAGTGTGTTACGTGGTTTCCACAGGGAAAACCTTGTTACAGCCGTGTAGGCGTCCTGCAGAGATCGACGAGTGCTGCAGCCTGCACAGGTTTTCTGATCAGATACAGCAGCTGAAGCATTTTACTCGTGAGGAATATTTTTATGAGATCTTTTGTCCAGGAAAAGCAAATGCAGTAAAAATGCTTGAGTCATTTTTTGGTAAAAATTTGTTCAGAGAAATAAAAAATAAGTAAAATCTTGTATAAAAATCTATTAAATGTACATGGATCCTCGACACACAGTGCATGTAAGGTGCAGGTTTTAAGGTCAGGAGCATGTGTTAAAGAACATATTGTTGTTTCAGGGTCCTGACCTTCCAGAAGAAGCTGCTCAGGAGATGTAACCCTCCGCACTTTGACCCCATGACAATCTCAGACGCTGCAGCTGCAGAGATGCTACAATATCTGTCAGGTGAGGACACAGATAGTGAAAGAGCACACAGACTAATAACGAAAAAGTTCTGATCAATTGCATGTTCTTTAGTCTCACTTTAACAATTACACTCTCTGCATGGCATTTTCAGAACAGGAGTTACAAATTTATTTGCATTAATGTAAATCAAAGTCACATATCTTTTTCAAAAATCTTAGAGAGAAATGATTTATTCCAAAGTGACTGGGAAAAACAGTTGCATTCAAGCATAAGAGGTTAGTAGATACAATGTTATTAAAATTGATCAAGTAAAAAAAGAAAAAACTACAAAACTCTACAACAGCATTTGATGGATTTCTTATTTTGGAACATTGAGGCAGTGATTAATTGGGGGTTCTTACAGGTTTACTCCAGCTGTAGTTTGCACATTTTTACTCCCATTTCCAGAACATATCACATCCTGATTCTCATTGGAACATGAAAATTTTTATTTTTAACATGTTGAAGAAAATACATACAAACAAAAAAGAAACCAAGCATTCAAACAAACAAACATTTCTTTTACATATTCAAAACGGAATGATAGGATGTAGAGTTTAGATGATTCCCATTGCTTTTTATTTTTTAAACTCATGAATATTAACCCAGTCTCCTTCTTTTTTACGTACCATTTGTTATGGTTTCAAACCAGTTCATTTAGAGGGGGGTTAAAAATGTTTAAATTTTCTTCTCATTATTTTCTTTTGTTTTTCTTGTTGGTATAAGATGTGGAAAAACTTTGAAAACTGTAGTACTTGTGGTGTTACAACTTGTTACAGATGCTGTTTTAGCGACTTGGAGGCTTTTGACGTTTCTCCTGTATTCAGTTTGGTCCTTTGTTTCCAATCTTTAATCAAAAAAATAATAATAATAATGCACAGAGGATGCATTATTTTTAAACATTTGAGACAGAAGTGGTAAAAGATTGGTTACCACAGTCCTAAATCTACTAATCAATGTTTAAATACACTTAACATATATGGACAAATACTCAAACTCACACAGTACAAACATAGATAACATATGAGTGCAGATTTTTCACACATGACCAGAAAATTTAACCAATGAAGCAAAAAAAAGTGCCGTTTTCTGTGAATACCAATCCTGCTTATATCATCCTCAAACTTCTGCCACTAAATCACTTTCTCTTTGTAAACTTTTTAATTTTTCCAAAGTTCAGCACTTCCCTGGTTTCTCTCAAGAGTTAATGAGAAATTAAAAATGTACAAAGAAAAAGCAGTGATCATAAAATGTGTATTAAAACGAAATGGACAGGACCCCCTGCTGCTGCCTGCTGAACACTTCTCGACTCTGCCTGTGGATTTGCAATCGAGCATCACACATCTGATGTGCACCGCAGTGGGTAACTGCTCTTATCAGGAGTAATTTCACTAAGGGTCAGCAGTGTCGGGTAAGAGGTGTCACGTTTTAGTGTGCGCTGGGTCAGCTGATACGGCAGACAACGCTGTTGAAGCAGCTGGAGAGAAGAAAGATGGAGCTGTTATTTACTCCCACTCTCATTACCTCATCATTTTTCTCACTCAGCTTTGTTGCCTCTTTCTTTATATTTAGTGCACAGTTCCCGTTTGTTCTGAAGGTGTCGGACTGTCCCTTTAAGAAGCAGGAGGTATGAAATCAGCAGTGCCCTTGAGCCTCATAATCCAAACTGTTCCAGCAGAGCTGCTCGGTGTCATCTGGAGCCTCCGAGGGACACGGAGCCTGTAACCTTCCAGCTCCTCTGAGCCGCAGACCAATCGCACCAGAGTTGCTTCAAAAGGCAATAAGTCATCCATCACATCTATTGAACGCTCTTGGTCACCAGCAGCCGCAGCAACAACATCAATAAAAGTTCAAACCTTTAACACCGACAGTCTCTTCTCCAGGAGACTCCGGCCTCTGAGAGACTGAAACAATCATGAAAGCTTTATGAGCTTTATAAAATAAACGGCAGAAAATTAGAGCAGGAATCAATGAAATAATACTGTGACAGATTGAATCAATCTAAAACCAATAAAAATAATAGTGTGGAAATTCTATAAATGATTTTGGCTCTTGCTGTGAAATACTGGGTGTCTGCTCCGAACATCTTTCTTCTGCAGCCAGTTGTTGAAAATGTCAATATTTGGATTTAATTGTGCTGCTCTGGGCTTTAAATCTGACATCTATAGCACCGACTCCAAAACACTGTTATATTTACAAGAAAACTCCTGCTCAGGGACTTCTTTTACCCGATACAGCTGCACATTTCAAAACAATACACCACTATATTGGATCTTGACATGTGGTAATAACGGGGTAAAAGAGGTTATTTTACACATCTAGGTATTTATTTTGTAAGAAGTCTTTAAAAAGAAAATTCAATGAGTTTAACGCCCAGAAATCTCAGCAATGACCAAGCCATAACAATTAATTTTCCTCTGAGGGCGTAATTCAGCATCACGTCTCTCACCTTTCACAGGCTCAGCAAACTTCCTGGAAAACAATTAAGTTAAAAACAGGAAATAATGGTGCTGGGCTCGCTGACCTGTTTGAACTTTGCTTTGGCAGCCTGACAGTGGAGGCAGCCGTGGCTCCTCCTGACCTTACACACCCATCCTCCGGAGAGCCCTTTTCATCCTGCTCGCTCATGTGTCAGGCCTCAGAAATCATTGATTCCTTCCTGCAGCGTGGACAGCACAGTATAACAAAGACAAAGGAAATGTGGAGAGGAATTCTTTTATTCTTACAAAGACGGACCCTCCCTGAAGGAAAAGACCTGGATTCGATGAAACCGATTCAAGGACACATTTTGACATTGCGTGTTTCCAATGCGTCTGCAAACAGGCTCATTCAAAACCATCTCATATCTTCAAGGTGAACATTACAGTTGGGTCAGAAACTGGAAGGAAAGCAGACGGGAAAACAGCGAACAGAGCTCCTCCTCTTTCAGGCTGTATAATCAGTGGCTGCCATGATAGTCGGTTCCAACCATAGACTGTATAATGAGTGGACGTAACGACTTTCGGCTCAAACTGAAGCCTCCAGCAGATGCCCCGCCCCCTGGTGTCTGGCTGCAGTATAGGTCATAAGCCCCGCCTCCCCATGTATTCCAGATATGAGCCGGGAAAACTTAAAAAAATTATGATACCTCGTAGAAACGTTTCTCTCATCTTTACGCTAAGGTAGTATGATGATGTCATCTGGCTGCATGGTGTTCAGGTGTTTTTTTTTCTGAGAAGTCAGTTTCTCATTAGTTATTGGACATTAAAAACCGTGTTATAAGTTTCGTTTTACGATAGTTGACAGCTGCCGTTCGTGAGTAGTTTTTATCGGGGATATGAGAAACTTCGGGAAAGAGCCAAAAGGAGACTAAACCTTCTGAAGAAGAAGAAATAAATATTTTTATTTCTCTTTTTTTACTTGGCTCCACCGTAAATTCTCTACTGCACAGACTCTGGCTGCACAATGGCGGCAAGAGAAACGGGTTTTTTTGGCTTCAAAAACGTAGAACGGTGACAGGCGGAAGCACGCTGTCCATTCTATATACAGTCTATGATTCCAACTGAGGTCTCCATAAAAACTGCTCCCCCTGGTGGCTGGCTGCAGTACAGGTCAAAATCTTTGTCTCCTCATGCATTCCAGATTAGAAGTGGTAAAACTTAAAAAAAAATTATTACGCTACATAGAAATCTTTCTCACATCCTACCATTGTTGTGTCTATTGGCTATTCTTTTGTGTTTATAGTTGTCGATAGTATTCTATAAGCAAGTTTTATTATTATTATTATTATTTTCCCTTTTTATGCCTTACTATTACCTGTACAATATAGCACAGCATACCAAAGCTAATTCCTTGTATGTCCATTCCTTGTATGTTCATACCTGGCCATTAAAGTTGATTCTGATTCTGATTCTGATTCTGATTCTTCCCCTGAATATGACATTTGGCTGCATTGTGTTCAAGTCCTCTTTTTTTCTGAGGAGTTTCCTTTTCGTCAGTTGTTAGACGTTAAAAAACAGATTATAAGTTTCGTTTTATGATGATTGACAGCTGCCGTTTGTGTGTAGTTTTTATCAGGGCTACAAGAAACTTCAGGAAAGAGAGCAAAAAATAGATTAGACCTTCGAAAGAAAAATTAAGTATTTATTTATTGCTTTTTTTGTTACCCGGTTCCACCTAAATTCTCTGCTGCACAATGGCGGCTCCAGGAATGGTTTTCTTTTGGCTTCAAAACTGAACAACGGGACAAGGCGGAGCCATGCTGTCCTTTCTATATAAAGTCTATGGTCAGAACACAAACATATAATCTGACAGGTAGGAATCACACTGCCCCCTGGTGGTCAGGTGGAGTACAACCGAGAAGCTCAGAAAACAACAAGTGAGTTTGCAGTGTTCAAGACAATGTCAACATTTGTTTCTGATACAGAAACTTTGGGCCATTGACGGGGCCATAATATAAATTCTTCGCTTTGTTACCCTGTTTTGAGATACAGAGGTGAGCCTTTAGCTTCTTTGCAGACAGCGACAGGGAACCCACCAATGAGTCAAGTCAGCCACACCATCATATAATCCAGACTACTACATTTCAAGGATTTATACAGTGTGTGCTGAGAGAAATGATTCAGACCTTTGCCATGTTTATTTTGGCCGTCAAAATCAGCCTTTTTTGGTTTGGTGTCTTCATGAACTCTGGAATTTCTGCAGCCTGACTCAAGTTTACCTTTGAGGAACTACAGTCTTTTTGCACTGATACTTGGGTCAATGACGTGACGTCCCTTTTTTTGTGTCCGAGAGCAATATTTCCTTCCATCATGAGTTGAGTATTTCATCACATGTATTTCTTTATTCTATGAAACCTGTGTTATTTGAACACATCTTTAAACTATTAAAATATAACATGTTTTTTGGTGTTTTGGTTCCTCAAACCCCCAAAATGTCAGGTGGTGAAACCGTCCTGACAAGTATCCACAGTAATTAAACTCTAAAAATTGAATGTCAATTATTGTTAATTGAAATAAAAATACAGTGGCATTATTTTATGCTTGAACCTTTTAAAATAAAACATTCTTTGCAAATAAAAATAATTTTAAAGCTGTTGAGAATTTTAAAAAACTTTTGTCCCGTAATTTTCACCTGGTCAAATGTCAGGGTGGTGCAACCGTAACATTAGACTTTTATTTTAAAGTGAAGAGAATGAAACAGGAAACAGGAAACTGCATCAGCCAGAGGAGCCCAAATGACATTTGTGACCAAGTGGAAAAGTTTGTAGATTTCTCTGAAATACTGATAAAAAAGGTTTTTTCACTTCATTGGTGACTGGAACAATTTCCATGTCAGGTGGTACAACCAATGTAATAATGTGAAATGTTATTTTAACATCAAATTATTTATCTTATTCACAAATAAAAGAAATGAAACACACAAAATGAAAATGTATGAGTCACTACAGACACTTGAGAGATACTTGCCAATAATTTCACACAGAAAAAATAACAGGAACATATAAATATATTTTCATATATTTGGTTGCACCACCTGACATTTTTGGGTGCTCAAATTAAAAATACTAAAAAATAATGAACCTAAAAACTTTGAAATGTTGGTCAAATACTGAAATCTGTTAGAAAACATAATTCTTCTCTCAGAAATATGTTTTTTATCCATTTTCAAAGAACTTTTTAAAATACGTTTTTAGACCCTCTTTTTGTCATTGACCCACTTACATCCTGATCTACTTAAGGCTTGCATGTTTAAGTCTGTTTTAACATTTTCTTTTATCGGTTAGTTTGAAACGCAAATTTTCTGGCATAAGCCTTGATGACCTTTCTTTTTTATACGGAGTCAGAGCCACAGGAAAAGCAAAGGCTGTATAAGCTAAAAGCACCCATCCTCTTTTTAACTCCAACCTGTCACCATCTGGGCGCAGGTTTTCTCTGCCGGGGCGTAGAACAAATCGTTTTAAGAATTCATTTGTCCCTGCCACCATCAAACTGCTAAATGACCTCAGGAAGAACATTAATGAGAACTGTGTGTGTGTGTGAGTGTGTTCAGTTTTGCCTTGTCTTTGTTGTCTTTGTTCCTGTTGACCCTTTTTAAGTTTGCACACGTTTTAATGTTCAATCTGTTAAAAAGCAGAAGCTTCGTGTGTGGTAGATCTTAACCCTTTCAGTAGCTGCTGACAGCAACTACAAGTTCAGTTTCATTGAGGGTTTTTTTTGCTGGCATTTACTGGTGCTGGGTTACTGAGGTTGTCTCCCTTTCGCTTTCTTTGGTAAAAGCTGTTCAGTCTCAGTTAAAATGCTCAAGAGGATTCATTTTTGTTTGTTTCAGCAGCATCATGTAAAGGCAAACTCCCCATAAAAGACAGAATTTGTCAGTTTTTTTTTGCAGCTCCAGAAACATGTAGATTTTCTTTGTTTCCAAATTTTCTATTTATACCCTGTAGGATACTTGATTTTACAGACACTGTCAAAAGTAATGTATCACCAAGGGCTGAACGATTTTAGAAAAAGATATAATTGCGATTTTTCTGGCAGATACAGCAACTTCAATTCAGTTTTCTTTAAATCATGCTTTAGTGAAGTTTTCACAATGTACAGTAACGTTTACAAACTTGACAGAAAATTACATCAAACCATTGAAACATCAGAGGCCTTTACTCTAATGCAAGGATGAAAATGAAAATGAAAACTGAAGGTAAGAATTGTTTCAAACTTTAAAATTAAAAGTCAATATTTTAATATAAAAAGTGAAAATTTTGAGAAGTAAAGACAAAACTCTGAGACAAAAAGTCAAAATTTTGAGATTAAACTTCTTAAGTTAAAGAAAATCAGTTAAACATAATGTGAAAAAAGTCCTAAATTTTCTCATTTAAGGTCAAAATTTTAGATGACAAAAGTCTAAGATAGGCAATTTTAGGAATAAAAAGTTGAAATTTTGATATAAAAAGTCAAAATCCTAAGACTTAAGTCAAAATTATGAGAAATGGAAAAAAAATACAGAATAAAAAGCAAAAAAAAAAAAAAAAGAGGACTTTTTATTTCTAAACCAGACTTTTTAAATTGTATTTTTAGTTATAAAAACTGAAGAACAGAAAGAGCTATCTTTGACTCTTAACTTTAAAAAATGATGTAGTGCAAAATATCTTTAATTGTGTCAAGTTAAATAAAATAAAATAAACAACAGTCCCAAAGAAAAAAGGATCTTTCCCAGGTGCGTGTAATCTGTCAAAAAAAATTCGCAGCTTTGGTGATCACATGATCACGATGTCTGAAATTGCAATTTCGATTAGAAAGTGATAAATGGTTCAGCTCTAGTGTCACCCCTTTTGCTATCTTCTCTGTACAGTGAATTAAATCCACACCAGTGTTTCCTAATAACTGAAATAGAAACGCTTACACATCCTGTTCCACAAAGCTATGTTGAACTTGATGGAAACAGACACCACAGTAGAATCTGGAACTTTGATTACAGACGACATCATGTGCTGCTCGTATGAAACGAGCTCGATTTTACTTGATTTTTCAATTCACACACAAACACACAGATTACTGCAGGCTGCAGAGTCAGATCAAATCAGAGCAGAGAGAGAGAGAGAGAGAGAGAGAGAGAGAGAGCTGCCGCCTGAATGATTGACATCTGAGTGCAAATCAATTCTTGTAGGAATCTTGAAACCCTCTCATGCTGCGATGGATGATTTGATGGCTCAGTTGAGTTATCGAGGTCTGGCAGTTGCTCTAATATAAAAAACAGCAAAGGTCTGAATGATAAATCCAAAAAAGAACCAGGGCTCAGATTTTTAAGTAGCAGGCTAAAAAATTTGCCTCTTGTGTCAAAAAATTCAAGCTTTTCAAAGTGGAGAGTATGAAGTTATTCAAAGCAGCAGGGTTTTATTGCTTCTGTCACGGTTAAGTAAAGTGAGGATAAATCAGTTTCCAAAGAATTCACTAGTTTTCCTACACCTTTCCATCGATCTGTCTTTTCTAAAGCATGAAAGCACCCACGCTTTCTGTGAAGTCGGACCTTGTTAGGATGGACTGACTGTATCAGGAGAAAGAGTTGCAGCCTTGGTAAAACACTCCGGCTGTTCAATATTTCAGGACTGTATTTTGACTATGGAATCAGGAGCAATAAGGCTGCATTATTCAAGCAGGTTTCCCATGTTTGTTTTCCCATTTCCTGTCAGCAGTCATTAGTCTTCATTTATTCCCTTCTCCTGGTCCCCCGGAGCAAAACGCCCAGGATCCTGCCCCCCCACGGCGTGTGACTCATAGAGCACACAAAGGCCACCGCTGAGGTAAATACCCACTCTTACTTTCTGCCAGATCATGTTGTTTTTGAAACTCGGCGGTGTTGACTGCGATGCTCGACACAGTAGGTGAATTTCCGGGCAAAGTACCAGACCTCTGTGGAGAATGTCACCACATTTAGAGGCACACACACTCAGCCTATTGTTTCCTTTTTCCACCTGAACCCACTAATGATTGTTATTAGAATTAGCAAAAAGGTCATGAAGGAGCACAATCAATGTTGGCATTTTTCTTTCCTCTTGTAGACTTTTTTTCAGAGCAGACATCTTTTGCAGGAGGGCTGGGGTGTTATTAATCCTTTAAATTAAAGACCAATAATATAATTAGCAGGGAGCATTGCTGCAAAAGTCCTGATACCAGCTTATAGATATGGCCTTGCGGCAGTGTGAGCCAATTGTAAGGCAGTTTATCAGGTTTTATAAAACAATATTGGTTAATTACATCATGTGATGCAAATAGAAATTTCTAATGTCAATGCTTTCACATAGATCAAATGATGAAACACCTGGAAACACAATTTCATATCAACAACAGAGAAAGTTGAATGCTGCTGTGCAATATTTCAGAAATCTGCATGAGGCTGCTGAATACAACTTCTGATCATGTGAGCAGCTACAAGTGAGACAGTCAATTTCCCATCTTCATTTTTGGCTTCATATGAGAGAAATTACATATGAGAGGTTACAGACTCAAGATGCTGTCAGGAGAGAGTCAGACATGTGACTGGTTTCTTCAGTTCCGGTGACATTTTTTTCTGACAGTTAGGTTCAAATCTGCTCAATAGTTAGTGTCTGGTTAAGTTTTTTCCCTTTTATTTATTTATTTTATTTTATTTTATTTTATTTGAGCTTTATAAAATCTTACTTTTGTGTTTCTTTAAGTTGTTTGCAATATGCAACATTGGAGTTAAAGACTTGGTCAGTAAGTAAATCTGATGTCATTTGGCATAACCATTGTTTCTCATAAATGATCTGATATTGTGCATAAAGATGCCATAAATGTGATTAAAGCAGCCTACTTCACTGTCAACATGATATTTAAAATCATTTTAATCTAACTGATCCAAAATAGTGAGAGAACATTGATGTCCATGGCATACTGACTTGCTCAAAACATTAAAAGATATACTTTGAAGTTCAGAAATGACATTTTTTATATGCACCTTGGAATGATATTTCATATTAAAGTACTCATTCAAGCAGTACACTTCCCCTTGTGGCCAAAAACGCATGTTAAAGTGCCCTCTTTGGAGCCAAAACAGGCTAAAGTGTCTTCCTAGGTACCAAACTTGTGATAAAGTGACTTCTTGGACACCAAATCAAATGTTTAAGTCCCCTCTTGGTTCACAAACCACACTAATTGCCCTTAAAAAGTAATAAAGTGTCCTCTTGGTGGCCAAAAAGTGCACTGTATGTTTCTCTTTTCGCCACTGCCCTTCAAAATTTCTGTGCACGCCACTGATAGAAATGTCACATAAAATACTATGACACCAACAGAAATGCAAATTACACATTCAGAAAAATATCCAACATTTTGCTTTTACAAGTTTCACGAATATTTTTGATACCAAACCTTATTTGTCACTAATCAAGGATGATGAACACGTGTTGTGTCAGAGAAGCTCAAAACATGATACTAGTTGAACAGAATTACCAAGATATTCAACTACCATGGATTTCCAACCATCCACTAAAAAAAAACCTTGAATAATATGTCACTGTTTATGTCAAAGACAAAAACAGAAATTTACCCTGAATGTGCATCAAAGCACTAAAACAAAAACCAGATTCAGATATTTTCCAGGTGATTGTAAAGTCATTTTAGTCAAAGAAACTTTTTTTTTTATTTTAGTTTTTAGTATTTTCTAGTGCTGGTAACTGCTTTATTCAGCATAGAATAAACTGACTAGGTGTTTTGATGGATAAGTGAAGCTTTAAACTTTGTAATCCGTAATAGCCGCTGGTTTTTCGAGCTTCGCAAGGAGGTTCACCATCACAAAACACATTTTTTACACGAAAAATCACTTTGTAGAGTGGTAAAGCGACTCCCAAACCAAAGAAGAGCTCATAGACAGATGAGTCTGAAACATGGATCTGATCACAGGAGCCAGAAAACAACATCCAGACAACAAACTGCACCAAATATAGCATCAGCACGATAAAGATTTAGTATTTTAGGATTGCTCATGAGCATAGATAATAGTTCGATAAAATGCCTGTAGCAAAGGCTGACCTGTTTGTAGGGTCACTTAAAACTCTGACTACATTTACTTTGGAGTTAAAACCACTCTGACCCGTCCAATAAAAACTCAAACATACAGATTCCCCTGACACAGGTTTGAAGTTTCACTAAGGTGTAATAGCTCCACTAAAAGTTCTTCTTTCGTTCATTTTGAGCTCATCTCCAGTTCATATTCACTTAAGCAGGACGTCAAACTCAATTTAAATCAACCAGCAACAAAGTCTTTGGATGTTCGCCAGCCTTCACCGAAGGGCAATTTAAAGCTGTCATGGCTGCTGAGACGCACCTCCTACCTGTGTGATTTCTTAAGTGAAAAAAAAATGCTCCAAATTAGCCATGTTTACAAATCAAGGGCTGTCAAGGTGATTAATTACCACCTCCACTCCCAGATAATATCATGTGACACCTGCCCTCTCCCTTCCTGTGAAGTCGTGGCAGAGATCGCTCGTCTTTGTGATTAATTAAAAGAGCCCCACGGGTTAAGATTTCAAAGAAAACCTTTATGGGCAGGTATATGCCGTCTTAAACCTGTCCTTGAAAACACACACATACACACTCACACAGACAGACACAGTGAAGTCCAGGGAGGATGCAGAAACAGACAGGAAGAAGCTGCAGGGGTGAGGTGTTGTGTCAGGTTTGACAGCTGACTCTGGGGGCTGAATTAGAGGCAGGGAGGACACAGCAGCTAATAATATCGCTTTTGATCTTCTCACCCCGGGGTTTTATTTAGGGAGCAAAGAGAGGTGAGATAATGACTGCCTCTCAAGATTAGCAACAACAGATGGAGGAAAATGCCTGTTAAGCAAACATTGCTCATCCCTTTCAGCTTCTTTGATATTTATCTTCAAATATAATTGAATATATCGTATTTCATCATATTTTATTTTACTTAAATGAGGGTAATAACCTGATGTTTTGCCCACAGACTTCATTAATTCTTAAACCGTTATTGTGTAAGCCCCATAAAGCCTGCTGCAGTGGAAATGCATTATTAAACTTAAAATGTCCAAAATATTTTCAAGAAGTATGAGTGTGTTCAAACGTTAGTGACAGAATGAGGTAGGATGCTGCATTGCGAGAAAATCTTTTCTGAAAATACTTACATCAACTTCGCTAAAACAATCTCTCCTGGCACATGAAAAACATTTCAAAGCAACTTGTGTTAAAAAAAAGATGAACCAGCTCTGCCCAAACCAAGTTCAGCAACACACACACATACACACACACATAAAACCCACTTACACACACATACACACACACAGGTGTTTTCTTATTCCGCCAGAGTTAGACCTAATGGCCACGTAGGCGTGCACACACTGTGTCTGACTGACACCTGTACCATTTTCCCGTCGGTATAGGAGGTTTTTGTGCTTCTTTTCATAGACTGTTGACATGTAATTACAAACATGACTTCAGCCAGCCAAGCAGAGGTCAGGTTGCTCCAAACACAATAATTGCAGCTGTGTGGGTGAACCAGGTCTGTAACATTGAAGTAGAGTTTTATTTCCAGGTCCTGTAGTGCAGTGTTCAGCCTCCAGCGGTATTTTGAGCTGTTTAATTATACATTCCCTCATTAATTACATGACCCTGTTATAGTAGACATCCATAAGTTAATTATTATATTCATATACTGTGTGCCCACGTGACACAACAGGTGTATATATACTTATGAAAGAATGTGGTTCTGAGGGGAACATATATTTAATCTTTCAAAATGCAGACAACAAATACAAAGATAAAGAGCTGATTCGACCATATAAATTGACTAAACTCACAACTGTGCTTCCCATTTTGCAACTGCTGAGGTGTTGAGCCCCATTTCAACATTAAGCACTTTCTTGCAGCAAATGCTGAATGCTGAAATGCTGAGCCACAACCCTAACCTTGACATATCCATCAGTGCTATTTATTAACTCTGGGTCTTCAAGGGACCTTCATCTCCTTCCACTATAAAATCACAAGGCTCTTTAATGTGAATGTAAGAAAAGCAGGTTTCTCTCTATCACTTATGAAACACTGATGCTGATGCTCAGCATTTCAACATAACTATTTAAAACAGCCTTTAGTTGTGCCTGTGCAGTTGTACTGAGCCAAAGAAGGTTTTGGATACGTGATCCCACTTCCAAAAACCCTGTAATGCTGGGTTAATCAATGAAAGTTTGTGATGTTTTCGATAAATTATTTACCCTTAGTGTAATCAAAACTAGTGCAAGGACAACAAATCAAATACTGAAACAAGAAAACTTTGTTTGAGGAGGAAAAAGGGGGAAAAAAGTCATTTAAAAAAAAGTTGGAACAAGGATGTTATTGCTGTTAAGTTGCATCACCTGCTCGATTCTTGCTTGATGTGTGATTCAAAGTTGGGACTGCAGGCAGGCCAGTTTAGCAATCGGGCTTTAAACTTTCTGACGTGTCCTTTTTATACCCAATCATGACACTAACCTGCTGACAATTAACACATTTAGTTCTGAGAACTTCATCATTTTTGTCATGTGCATCCATTATTTTTTTTTATCATAAAATACATATTTTTTCACTTTCTATGTTTGTAATGATGTTGCAAATATCAGCATCTGGTTCCTTTTCCACATCTTTCTAAAATCTTTGGGATTACAGTTGTGTACGACGCTGATTCAACACTGTCTGATTTCTAAAGTGTGCTTTGACAGTTGTTGTACGAGTCTATTTTTCCAGTTGTCTTCAGTTTTCTTGAACTGTTTGTCACTTTGTTGTCAGTTGGTTGATAGCAACATGTAGGACAAACCACTGGTGTCTGTAAGCTCTGAGCTATGTCATTTCTCTCCCATAGTTACAATCATCTGAACAGAACCATCGAGTCTGAAGCCAATTTAGTTCTGTGCTTGACATTTTGGTTTTTGAAAAGCCAAGCGCAGGTAATATGGCGGTTGCTCGGCAACAACAAAACGCACAGCAAGCTGCTCCTCTTCTGCAAGAATAAATGTTGCCTGCCGTAATTACACCTGCAGGATGTGCTTTTTTAAAATGAGGCATTAAGAGGCTATTTGAGTTTACAATACCTTCTTTTACTGGCTCAGTCTGCAGGATTTAAACGTGTCCGTGAGAAGAGGGTCACGTTTGATTTTGTGAAAATGACCAGCAGCTCTTACTGACATATTTATTAACTGTGATAGTAACAAATGATTCTGTATCAATTTCTTGTGGTGAGTTCTCATCATTACAGACTGATGAAATCAAACCTCACCTGTCCCTCAGGTGTTTCTTTATACCAGATTATTAGTGGTCAATTTTCTGCAGTGTTACGTGCAGAGTAAACATGAAAAACTCTGCTTCTGACCAATGAAAACGTTCTCCATTAGGGGGAGATTTGGAAAATATATGGCAGGATCAGGGTCTGGATTTTGATTTTGGCACTATTTCGACTGACAAAAACAACATTTTTAGCCCCAAATATTTATTATTCTGCTTTCATATCTATTTCTATCTTCTATTTCTTAAATTTTATTATAGTCTTGTGCCCTCTGTTTATTTTAACTGTCACATTTTTGCTTGAGCTTTTAATAACAGTTTCAGTGCAGTTTAGTGAGATGCTACTGGATACATTATGTATTCTATATTTTGCAGAAGTTTCTGCAGAAGTACAGAAGCCCTTAAAAGGCCATGATTTTTTACAACACATTTGCTCCATTTTCTCAAGATAATAGCTTGTTTTTCTCTTTACCTCAAGAAAATGAAGCCTCTTTTCTCAAATTAAAGGGATATTTCCCATGTCACTCATTCTTCAATTCAACTGTGGTGATGCTCCAGTCAAATTGCGTGAAATTTAATTGAACTTTCCGATGCAGTTTGACGTATTTCAATAATTAACAGGGATCGTCTAGACAGAATAAATTGGATTTGTAGCATTAGTCATTTGCCAAGTGAACCCAAATTTCCACAGTGCCACTGAACACATCACAAACACGACCATGTAACATTTGGTCTACATGCGCAATAGAATTTGAGCCTGGGTGACTTGACTGCATTTGAATCAAGGATGGGTGATGAAGCTTTTTTTTTTGTCCTGATGATCCATATAATTTTTTTAAATATGTCAAAATGCAGCAGACATCAATGTTCAATTGAAACTCAGACAATTTGACTGTAGCATTAACACAGTTGAAAAGAGGGTTAAGGATGAATGGCATAAGAAGTTATCCCATTATCTCAAGAAAATAAGTTTTTGTTTTCTTGAGATCACAAGAAAAACAAGTCATTATCTGAAGAAAACAAAGCAAATTTGTAATAGAAAATCATGGCTTCAAAGAGTTTCCCTAACTACGACTCACAAAGATAAACAACAACTTACAACCACTACAGGCCAGCAGCTCACATAAACTTTCAATATTTATTCATAATGCCCCAAATTTACAGAATTCGCTGCATCCTCTTCTAAAATAAACAATTACCATATTTCATCACTCATGACAAGCCTTCGAAAGCTCTGATAAACCATCACTGCATTATTATTTCCGCTCT
>RPOG01006239.1:0-17358 GCA_008086565.1 Thalassoma bifasciatum | reverse complement strand
CCAGTGAGTCTGTGACAGGTTGAAGATTTTAAAGGTGGAGATAGAGTCGTGTTTCTAAACACACACACACACACACACACACTCACACACACACACACACATACACACACACACACACACACACACACACACACCTCTTAATGCTCCTCCCTGACAGACGCGAGCGAAAGAGGCCGACGCTCAGACAGTAGCTCGTCCAGCCGTGACCTCTCAGCTCGGCCCGTCTCACCTCCTGATGTGAGAGAGGCTGACAGGCCGACACAGGGGCATTGTGGGAAGAAGAGACCGCCCTGCTTTTACTCCAGCAACAACGCTGAGTGTGAGAAATAAAAACTCATGAGACCATGAGACGTTAGGAATCTATACGGACTGTTCTTTATCTCACCTGACGCTGTTTCAGAGCTTTTAACTGAAGAAACACGAGGTCAAAATTCATTTTACTACACTTTTTTATAACCAATTTTTCAGCATTATTAACTTCAAGATGCTTCATGTCAGACATAAAACACCCACCACATCACTTCTACACCTTCTCATCTACATCTGAGTGAAATTTGAGCTTTTTAGGTGAAACTTTGTAGGAGTTAGAGAGTTTTTAGTCTCAGGTGAAGACTCTGCACAAACAAAACCAGCTTCATCAGTGCTCAGTGTCCTCTTTTTGGTCAACTTTGCAATAAATAGGTCTCGGCAATGATCTAAATGGCTACAGCTGAGAGCAATAAGGTGATTGGTTACTGTAGGAGTGAGTGACAGGCCTGTTAGCCAATAAACGACCCTCTAATAGAGAAATTACACAAGACCAGTCAAGCAGGGAGCACTTGTTGTCTATCACAAGCTGTCCTGGGATGAAAACTCAACAGAAAACGATGGGGTGACTTTGATTCACAGCTAGAACCCTGTTGAAAACAAAGACTTGCAGCTTTGTCAGATTGACATTGAGGAGGAAATGCTCTAAGACTGTGAAGCTGCTGTTATTGATGAGAACGGACACGACAGACAGACAAACAACGGACTTTACAGGAGAAATTTCACCACTTGGAATAATTTGATGAAACAACACTTTTGATATGTTTGAACTCTGGATTCCTCTGGTGGAAAGGAGAGTGAATATTCAGGGTACGGGCGTCAGGATGTGACGTAATGACCCCACACAGGTAGGACGTCCATGTTGTTGTGATCACTATCAGAGTGAAACTGTGAAACAAACTCAGAGACTGAAACATGAAGATTGAAAACTTTTCTATCTGAGCTTTTCCTCTGGGATTGATTGGATGAAACGACTGAATAAAATCTTCTAGAAAGTTCAAGGACACCTTCCTCCAAACTCTCCCTCCTTCTCTCTTTCTTCCTTCACGACTTTGACCTTTGACCCTCTGCAGGCGGCAGATTAAGTTTGTTTGCTTCGCGTCCAAGAATCGGCGAGTCACCCTGACATGTGGGACCCTCGTCCTTCACCATCAGACATGACAGCGAACATGTAACGCCGCGTCCTCCGCTCTGAATTATTCACCTGTGGAGGTTTCTCTGAAACGCTCTGCAGGTTTTTGGCGTCCTGACACGTTATGTAACTTTGTTTACAAGCGCAAAGGCAACTCTTGACTTTCAATTGTTGTGGATTTTTTGATTAAAGTAAGCAATTTACCCGACTGAAGGCAAATTCCCAGATATCCTTACATATAGATGGGTCAGTGACAAAAAGAGGATCTAAAAACTTATTTTAAAAAGTTCTTTGAAAATGGATAAAAACATATTTCTGAGAGAAGAATTATGTTTTCTAACAGATTTCAGTAGTTGACCAACATTTCAAAGTTTTTAGGTTCATTATTTTTTAGTATTTTTAATTTGAGCACCCAAAAATGTCAGGTGGTGCAACCAAATATATGAAAATATATTTATATGTTCCTGTTATTTTTTCTGTGTGAAATTATTGGCAAGTATCTCTCAAGTGTCTGTAGTGACTCATACATTTTCATTTTGTGTGTTTCATTTCTTTTATTTGTGAATAAGATAAATAATTTGATGTTAAAATAACATTTCACATTATTACATTGGTTGTACCACCTGACATGGACTAAAATGTTTCACAAAGCATTAAAAAGAGATTATTCATGACATTACCAAAAAAGAAAAGAAAAGAATTAAAAAGAAGTAAGTTAAACTTATATTTAGTTCACACTGTTTTCTGTTGAATTCTCAGTTACAAATATTTGGAAAAAAATTTGAAAACTTTATCATACCACAAATATAGTAATGATTAATTCACTAACACAAAATAATGAGATGATTTTCATGAAAATACAAAATTTCTTTTTTGTGTTAGACCATGACTTTACCACTGAGCTACATCTTCACATTAATTGATCAGTTATTAACTAATAAACTCAAATTCAGTTGAGCGACTGTAAAACAGAGGCTTTTTTTTAATGTGCAAAAAAACTGCAGTTCCTCAAGTGTCCACTAGAGGCTGGCTCATACGCACCACAAACCACATAGACACCAATTCAGATAAGGATTTTCATCGGAATATCTCAAAAAAGTGAAGTTTTTCTGTCCAAAAACTTTCAGAAACTGAGTTGTTTGATTCACAACTTCTGATTTTTTTAGCTACGTAAAAAAAATAATGTTTATTTCAAGTTAACTTTTAGTAAGAGAGAAAAAAGGAGACACTGCCTCATAATAAACCCACAGACGAGATTGTTTTCAAAGAGTATGATCTGCGATTTTAATGGATGCACGTCAACATCTGGAATAACGAGACCAACAAAAAGGCGAGAACTGGATCAGATTTCTTTTCATCCTGTCAGGAAACTTGAAGCCAGATATGAGCGAGGATTGAAAACCACTACAGAAGCTTTTAGTAGCGAAGCAATAGATGAATAAATAAACTAATGTGCCAGACGGTCAATTTATACTTTCACTTCACTTTCGCGCCGTGACGGAGGAATCCATCCTTCAGATTTACGCCCGTTTGTGACTCTTTGTTTCCATCAGCTGTTTGTGCCCTAACAAGACCTCTCCTTCTCCCTCTGGTGATAAAAAGCCTCTCCTTTATCTCGCTGCTTTTCCAATCTCTTAATTATCCTCTGCTGCTCAGGCGGCTTTATTTTGACTCCTCAGACAAGCGATGGCAGCGATACGGCGGCTGAGGGACGAGGGATCGATGGGGCTGACGGGCCGCTGCAGGCGCCGAATTAGAATTTGTCGCAGTCCTTCCCTTCGCTTTTTCAGATCAGACACAGAGGGGGATAAAAGAGTCGAGTGGGAGAAGAAAGAAAGGAGTTGATTTCCTTTAACCTCTCAGTGAAGTGAGAGAGTTTCTGCTCCGGAGAGAGGGATTGCTCGGCTTTTGTGGCGGTAAATTGGCGTCGCCGACAAAGGAGACACGNCAGTCTGGTTCTGTGCCGTCAGGTTTAAATGTCATTAAAAACCCGTCGCTGACTTATTCCTTTGCCTCTTGTAAGTGATTTGTTCAGAGTCAGAAGCTGCAGAGACGACATTCTCTGACCAATGAGTGACCGGCAGTCCGTCCACGTCACCTTTTAGTATCAGCTTTAAAAACACAACACAAACCGAGTAGAGGCGAGTAGAGTAGGGCTGAGACGAGTCAGTGGAAAAGGGCCACACAACATGGTGTTAAAAATAGTTTACAGCATAAAAAGTATGATTTTCTTTTTTCAGAAAACTTTGATTTATGACATAGGCAGTTATCTTTTAAGCAAATACATTAACTCTTTTCATCTTAATTTTTTTTGCCATTTTCTTATGCCCTTTTTATTGTTGGCTTTTACGTCCAATCAGCAACGATTCTTGCCGCAGGGCCACCGTAGTTTGGTTTGTTTTTTTATTTTTTTTTATTTTGGAGCACAAGTTTATCAAATATGTTGTTTTACTCTGAAATATCAGATCTCCTGTCCGCTGCATGAAGCGGTCAGTAGATCGAGCTGTGACTCTCTGGGAGTCACGTCGCAGTGATCGGGGGCTGTTGCAGCTTGACTCGTGGATTTAGAGGCTTCGGCGGCGGCGGCAGCGAGTCCTTGGAGACGTGGGGATTGCAGAGGGAGAGTCGAGGCTTTGCTGAGAGATTTGAATTTGCTCTGAAGATTTCCATTGGGCTGGATTTTTGAAATATGCTCCGTTAAGCTCCCGTATTGATCTGAGAGGGAGAGGAGAGCGACGACCGTGTTCTGGCGCCGACGGCGAACAATGAGCGTTTTTAAAAAAGCAATTACAGAATCCTCCGGTTGGCTTCTAACCAGCGTTTACCTGACCTTCCAGATTATCTGAAGCTGTTTGGAAAGTGCTGCTCTCTTTTCACTGTTCAGTTACAGAAAAGCATGAGCACGACCCTGTGACAGAAAATTATTGGCTCTGCAGAAGAAACGACCATCGATTACATCTCAGCACAAACTCAAACAGACTTTTCTCAGTTCTTTACACGTCAGTAGTTTCTTTCAGAGTTGATTTTAAACACACGATTGACATTTAAAACAAAGAGGTTTAGACTCTGATTGGTCTCTGAAGACGTGTTAAAAGTTCAAACTTTAAACCACTGCAACATTTAACTCGTCTGTAAAAGAGTTTGGAGGCGGAGTCAGCGCCATGTTCACAACCAGATTAATACGCCACTTGAAACTCTAAACCTCAATATAATCAAGAAAAAGGTAAAAAAAAAACAAAAAAAACACCCTTCCCAACTCAAAATGTAAACTTATGGCTGCAGTTCCTTCAGTGTCCACTTGGGGCAAGCTCCAAATGCAAATACGACCCAATTCACAATAAGATAATGGAGTCAAAATATCTGGAAAATAAAAAAAAAGAAAAGAGAGATTAGTCAAAAATATAAGATAAAAAGTTGAAATTTCAGAAAAAACGTCCGTTTTTTTAGACAAAAAGTCAGAAATGAAAGACAAAGTCAAAATTTTAGATAAAACATCAACATTTTTGGACAAAAAGTAGAAATTGAAAACTAAAGTTAAGTTTATGAGCAAAAAAAATTGTGAATTAATGAGTCAAAATTGAAAGATTGAATTCAATTTTTTCAATAAAATGAGATTTTTCAGAAAGAAACTCAAAATTGTAAGAAAATGGATTTGAAACATTTGGAAAATAAAGTAAAAAAGTAATGAGATTAGTCAAAAATATTAGATAAAACTTCAAAGTTTTGAAAAAAAGTCCATTTATTGGAATAAAAAAGTCCATATTGAAAGACAAAGGCAAATATTATAACAAAACTTTCATTGTTTACATTCTCAATTTTAATACCAGACGTATTTAGATGTAAATTAAGTCGAGATATCTCTGAGTTTTGATGACTTTAACTGGAAGAGGCCAAAGTTTGATGATCTTTTGTCCAATTTAACGACTTAACCTGAGTCAAACTGTGAGAGTCTTTAAGAAAATGTTTATAAAAAGACTGTTCATAAAAAATCAAAATACTAATTTTTGGTTGCAGTTCCTTAAGTGTCCACTAGAGGCTGATTAACACCTATGTTTACATTCTCAATTTTAATACCAGAAGCATGAGGGTGCAAATTGAATTAGATGAAAGTTTGTCAACCTTAATGACTTAACCTGAATCAAATTATGAAAGTCAAACAAAACAAAACAAAAAAATTAAAGAGACTTCCCCACATCCAACATGAATTTTTGGTTGCAATTTCTCAAGTGTCCACTAGGAGCTTGTTCCAAAATGCAAGAAGACCTTATTAACACTCAAGTTTACATTCTGGATTATATATCAAGTGTATTTAGATCGTAAATTAGACTAAAAATCTGGTTTTTAGACAAAAACGCTCAACTTAAAGCGCCATAGTCTTATTTGATGACAAATGAAAGAGTCAGAAATATACGTCTTCAAGAAAAAAAAATACAAATAAAAGTGTGAAAACAAGGATGAAACCTTGGCATTGGGTAAAGTGCACAAATGATAACATAAATGACAAATAACTTTATACCTTGTGCTTATATTTCAATTTTTATATAAAACTTTTGCCTGTTTCTTGTTCATTTATGATATTTTAACACTTTGAATAGGAGTAGCTGTATCTGCTTCCAATTGTTTTTGATATATTTTATAATATATTGTAAGTTTTATGAATAAATTAATCAAGTATTGTAGAGCAGAGAGAAACATTTTCAAAGATAAATCAACAAATGTCTCCAACATGAGAAATAAGTATTTTTGTTATGTATTGTCTCTGAAGAATCTCATCAGAGAATAATATGAAATCATTAAGTTACAGAAATTGTTTTTCTTCATTTATTTTCCTATAACTTGTGCATTTAACATTTATTCACGTCAGGGGAATTTCCGTCTTCTGTGGCGTCTGGTATCAGGTTAATCGTCCCCATTAGCTGCTGTGTTTTACGATTTCTGTAATATTGTTTCTGTCGTGTGGATTAAGTCAAATATAAACATAATTATTCCTCATCATCCTGCCTTCAAGCCTGCAATTAACCTCGGCTCTCGGCAGCAGCTCGTCTGATTATCAGCGCTGACAAATAATCCCCGTGCTGATGAGCGAGCGAGAGAGCGAGCGCCGCAGGAGGGCGGCGTATTGATCCGGAGCTGGTTGTGATGCTAAAAATCATTGGGCTCATCCAGCTGGAGCGGACGCCGCCCTGAGGAAAACAGGCATCGATCCGGGAGGAGCAACACTGAAATATTATCTCTAAATCACAGCTTCTGACACAGAAACAGGCCTGAAACTAAAACCTTCACATGAAGAGAAAAGTCAACAAACGACCTCTTTAACCCCGACACATGTTCCTCCTTCCTGCTGGGAAAAACTAAAAACTCTCCCAAATGTTGTTGTGTTTTTCTCAGCTTATTCTTCAGATCATTAAAGGGTCAATGACAAAAAGAGGGTCTAAAAATGTATTTTTAAAAAGTTCTTTGAAAAGGGATAAAAACATATTTCTGAGAGAAGAATTATGTTTTCTAACAGATTTCAGTAGTTGACCAACATTTTAAAGTTTTTAGGTTCATTATTTTTTAGTATTTTTAATTTGAGCACCCAAAAATGTCAGGTGGTGCAACCAAATATATGAAAATATATTTATATGTTCCTGTTATTTTTTCTGTGTGAAATTATTGGCAAGTATCTCTCAAGTGTCTGTAGTGACTCATACATTTTCATTTTGTGTGTTTCATTTGTTTTATTTGTGAATAAGATAAATAATTTGATGTTAAAATAACATTTCACATTATTACATTGGTTGTTCCACCTGACATGGAAATTGTTCCAGTCACCAATGAAGTGAAAAAACCTTTTTTATCAGTATTTCAGAGAAATCAAAATTGAAAGACAAAGTCAAAATTTGAGATAAAACATCAAAAATTTGAGACGAAAAGTCGAAATTGAAAACAAAAGTCAAGTTTTTGAGGGGAAAAAAGTAAAAATTTGTGAGTAAAAGCGTCAAAATTGAAAGATTGAAGTAAAAAATTTCGATGAAATGAGATTTTTGCGAAAGAAACTCAAAATTGTAAGATGATGGAGTGAAAATATCTAGAAAAAAAAAAGAAAAGAGAGATTAGTCAGAAATATTCTATAAAAAGTTAAAATTTCAGAAAAAATGTTCATTTTTTTTAGACAAAAAGTCAAAATTTTAGATAAAACATCAAATTTTGAGACAAAAAGTAGAAGTTGAAAACCAAAGTTAATTTTGTGAGGAAAAAAAAAGTGAATAAATGAGTCAAAATTGAAAGATTGAATTCAAAATTTTCAATAAAATGAGATTTTTGAGAAAGAAACTCAAAATTGTGAGATAATGGAGTTGAAATATTGGGAAAATAAAGTAAAAAAAGTAACGAGATTAGTCAAAAATATTAGATAAAACTTGAAAATTTTGAAAAAAAGTCCATTTATTAGAATAAAAAAGTCCATATATGAAAGACAAAGGCAAATATTAAAACAAAACTTTAAAGATTTGAGAAAATAAATTAAGATTTTTGAGATCAGCAGAAGTTTTAAGATCTTATTAAATTAATTTAAAATTAAATCTTGGGGTTTTTTTTTGCAGGATCTCACGGGGGGGGGGGGGGGGGGTTATTGGAGAAACATTGAAAAAAGTGAAGTTTTGGACTGTGCATTAAGACGTGCATTAGACGAATTTAATTACTCCATCAAAGCTGCATGGAGCTGCACACACACACACACGCAGCCTGTAATTTGAGTCAAACTGTGCAGCACTTTAGCAGAAACAGCTCCTACAGTTTTCGATGGGGGTGTAATTAGAGCTCAGGATTCAGGAGATGCCTCTTTGGCTCTTTGCTTTCATTTATTACTCTGAAAATTTGGAAACACTTCACATGAAAAGTCGGCCAAGAAGAGATTTTTACATCACGGCGCTCACTCATGAAGTTTCTGCTCTTAAACTGCAGTGAAAGAAGAAGAGGAGGAGAGTTTCCCTCCTCCGTCTCCTCCGTCTCTTAAAACTCTTCACATCGGTCTGCGTCTCAGTGTTTATGCACTTTTTTCCTCTTAAAGCTTTGTAAACGTTTTGCATTTGCCAGATAAAAGCACTTACTCTCTAAATCCTTTTATCCGCTTGTTTTCCTCTCTCACTTTAACTTCTGATTTTTCTGTCACATCACTCAGAGATCAGCTTTTATTCTCTCTTCTACATTTTCTTTAACTTACTGATGTAACAGTTTTGTAGTGCTTTGGTTTAACCTTCCTCTTGTGTTAGGGTCGCCACTGACCCGTTTTAGTTTTTAAATGCATAAAAAAATCACTTAAACTTGGTTTACTGCATCAAGGCTTCTTGACTTTGTCAGGAACGTTGATTCCAACAAAATTATAAAAAAAAAAAAAATCTCAACATTTTAAAATGCCCTGGTTGAAATTTTGTTGCTTGTAGTGTTAGAGTCGGTTTTGACCCGGTTATAAAAATAAGATTATAAACCAATATTTAGAGCCAAAATTGAAATCATAAGTGCACTTTCAGCCATCACAATGACAGACACCTCCTCTCCCAATCATGTGAGCTTCACTCATTTGTGTTTCCAATGCAAAAAGTATCTCTGCAAAGACACAAAAAGTGTCACTTTTTGCCACACAATGCATCTAAAAACATGCACGCTCACAAATCAATATTTTGTTTTATGACCTGTTCTGTGTTTCTATGTGTTTATATTAAAGTTCTATTGCTGGCAAAATATATATTTTTGCATTTTTTTGAAAAATATACATATGGGTCAAAACTGACCCTAACACCATAGATGTTACTATAGTTGCTAATTTTAAAATGAAAAAATATATAGAGCAAATTTATTTCAGAGATGTGTTCTATACCCCTCAATAATAGGCAGGTAACACAACAACCTTTGGTTTATTTATAGGATTCTCTTTAGGTTATTTTTTCTGCTTTTTATTGAAATCAAGAGGTTTACTGCTAAACATTGGGCCCTGAGACCCACACCAAAAATATGAAACCCAATATTTTCATGGATAAGGAAGCCTTACAAGGAAACCAAGAGATAACAAAAAAACTGGATCATATGTTTTGTTTTTAGTGTATTTTAAAGCTTATTTAAGACGCGGGTCGAAACCGACCGGCTTACACAGGGGAAGGAAACAGAAAGCTAAGACAGGAGGAGGGTTAAATCCTCATATTGGGTAAAAAATACACATAGAGATCGCCCTCTGTAGGTAGGAAACTGCTACTGCAACTTTTTTTTTTTTTTTTTTTTTTAAATCGGATGCTCTGACTTATTTGATTCGTGCTTTTACAACCATTTAAATAAACCTACATTTCCTGATAGGTATAACATTTTATTGATATCGATTCTGCTTATTGATCCAATTCCTCCTGGAAAATTTCTGTGAACAAAAAGTGGCTTCACAGATTTTTTTGTGTTGACATTTTATTGGGTTTATAAGTAAATAAATATTAAGTTTGTCACTGGATTTGGAAATCTCTGCACGTAAACAAATACAAATAAGGAAAAACTGTGTCATCTGCACTGAAAGGTTAAAGAAGAAACAGAGAGATCGATCAACTGTGAGAAAACGAGTGAAATCTTCAAAATACTGACATTAAGGAAAAAAGTTTTTACTTTTTTAAGTTGAAATTGTGAGTAAAAATTGTGAAAACAGTCAAAATCTAGATAAAACAAAAAGAAAAAAGAAAGGTAGAAGTCTGAGATCTGTCAAATTTTGAAATGAAAAGTTGAAATTTTGACTTTATTCTCCCACAATTCTGCGATAAAAGTCAAATCTTTGAGCCAAACAGTCAGCTATGAGATAAAAAGCGAATTTTGTGAGTTCAACATATGAAATTTTGTGAGTTTTTACATCAAATTTTAAGCTACAAAATCAACGTGTTGAGATAAGGAGTCATATTTTAAGAAAAAAAGTCAAAATATTGAGGACAATGAATTAAATTGAGAAGAAAAGTCGAAGTTGTTGAGAAATTTCATCGAGATAAAATTTAAATTCTGAGGTAAAAAGACAAAATCTTGATCTAGAAAGTCAAAAGTGTGAGATTTAACAACAATATTATGAAATAGTTAAGTCAAATTTGGTGAAAAAATGTCAAAAACTTTTAGGATAATAGTCAAAATTATAAGGAAAGATTTGAAAATTTGACTTATACTCAGTTTGTTAACTTGAAATTGGTCAAAACAAAGAAAAACAAAGAAATTTGGTGAAAAAATGTCAAAAACTTTTAGGATAATCATCAAATTTATAAGGAAAGATTTGAAAATTTGACTTATATTCATTTTGTTAACTTGAAATTGGTCAAAACAAAGAAAAATTCTCACCAAAGACAGTTTTTCATATTTATATTTTTAACCCGCTCACATCACAAACACAGGTCCCGCCTCTCTTCTCTGATTGGTCCGGTCAATATTGGACCGGGTGAAATGGTTTGTCAGTGGAGCTTGGTGAAATAGATCTGCAGGATTTTAGAAAGTGAATCAGGCAGATTCATCTTCTCTGTGAAGTTAAAAAAGAAGCAGAGAGATTGATCAACAACTAGAAAACAAATGAAATCTTCTTCTTGGTTTGTGAAGGATCCATTTTTTTTTTTATCTTCAGTTATTTCTGTTCGACAGGAGATTTAACAAACCATTGAATTCTGCAGAAATCCTGCTAATTAACCAGCTCTGTTTCCTCCGGCCTTCTTTTCTTTAATAATCCGATTAGAGGGCTTTTCTCATCTGTGGCTGTGTAATACACACACACACACACACACACACACACACACACACACACACACACAGAAAGAGCTCATATTCAGAGTAAAATCCACTTCTGTGGGCTGTAATTGTTTTGACATTTCAGGGCTGAGAGTTTCAGTTGCCCAGCGTGAAAGTTGCAGCCAAAGGCAACAGAGGACACTGTGCTGCGTTCAGGGAACACACACAAGAATTTAAACAACTCCACTTCAGTGGTTTGTTTGTCTTCTTCTGTTTTCTCATCTTTAAAAAAGCTGCACAGAAAGAGCTCAGGAGAAGTCGAACTTCATCCATGTTTGATTTCAGAGGAGTTTAAAGTCCCTGTGAGGAGTTTTTAAGGGATTTTTTTAAAAGTTTCATATTGTTTCATATATGTTGTCGCTATGACAACGTCACAAAAGCCACTAAAGTTTTTCAGTGAGAAGAGAGATCTGAGTCTTTCTCTGCTGAAAATGGTTTCTGTGATTTATTTAGTGGAAAAGGAGGAAACGGGAGCTGGAAAGGGACAGAAGAGACAAAACAAGATAAACAGGAGAGAGATAGAGCATGAGCTAAAGGCTAAAACAGGAGCTAAAGGCTAAAACAGGAGCTAAAGGCTAAAACAGGAGCTAAAGGCATAAACGGGAGTTTTAAACTAAAACAGTTCCCAAAGGCTAAATTTCAACCTAAACTCCAAATGTAAGAACACAACTCAAAAGCTAAAACAGGAGCCAAAGGCTGGAAAAGGAGCTAAGGGCTAAAACACATGCTAAAGGCTAAATCATGAGCTGGATGCTCAAAACATGAGCTAAAGGCTAAAACAGGAGCCAAAGGCTAAAACATATGCTAAAGGCTGGAAAAGGAGCTAAGGGCTAAAACGGGAGCTAGTGGCTTATTCATGAGCTAAACGCCAGAACAACTGCTAAAGGCTAAAACCTGAGCCCAAGGCCAAAAGAAAGAGCTTTAAACTAAAACAGGTCCTACAGGCTTAAGCACATGCTAAAGGCTAAAAAAGAAGCTAAAAGCTAAAACAGGAGCTAAAGACTATAACAGGAGCTAACGACTTCAACAGGAGCTAAAGACTAAAACAGGAGCTAAAGGCTACATCGGGAGCTAAAGGTTAAAACAGGAGCTAAAGGCTAAAACATGAGCTAAAGGCTTCATCGGGAGCGAAATGTTAAATCAGGAGCTAAAGGCTAAAACAAGAGCTAAAGGCTAAAACAGGAGCTAAAGGCTAAAACAGGAGTTAAAGGCTAAAACAGGAGTTAAAGGCTAAAACAGGAGCTAAAGGCTAAAACAGGAGCTTAAGACTAAAACAGGAGCTAAAGGCTAAAACAGGAGCTAAAGACTAAAAAAGGAGCTAAAGGTTAAAGCAGGAGCTAACGACTAAAACAGGAGCTTTAGGCTAAAACATGAGCTAAAGGCTAAATCAGGAGCTAAAGACTAAAACAGGAGCTTAAGGCTAAAACAGGAGCTAAAGGCTAAATCAGGAGCTAAAGGCTAAAACAGGAGCTAAAGGCTAAAACAGGAGCTAAAGACTAAAACAGTCTCTAATGTGTTTGTGCTAATGTTGATTCCTGTCCACATGCAGCAGTTATTCTGCAGTGATCTGTTCAAACCTGAGAGTCTATCAATAAAATGAAGAGCCAGGTTACGTTTGCTCTGCTTGGTGAGGTTGGAGTTGGTAGATGAGACCTGGTAGGACACAACCAGGATTCACTAACGTTACTGACACGTCTCAGAGCGACGGAACGATGTCACCTTGAGTTTTCATATCGATGTTTTTATTTTTATGGTCTTAAGCCGTTTTGACTCCTTACCGTGTGAGTTTGGCTCTGACAGCAGCAGTAAATGCACATCTTAGCCTGTGTTTACCTCAAAGACTACAGGGAGAAAAGGAGGATATCCTTCAGGTGACTCCCCCCTCCCTCCCCCCCTCTCTGTTGCCATGCAGAGCTGGAGCTGAAGTCGCTCTTTCTAATCGCCGCTAAGCGAGGGAGACGGGGCAGAGACAGCTCGTAAAGACGAGAGCTGATCTGAGGCAATCAGGCAGGAAGAGCGAGGGATGGAGGGATGATGGAGGGATGATGGAGGGATGGAGGGGGGGAGCTGGGGTCCGGCCCAAGAAGCAGGGAAACCCCCCCCCCCATAAAGCTGGAGTCTAAGTGTGTCTGACAGCGGCTCTGATGCCGTGGGTGGAGATTCTCTTTCTGCTCCAACCTCTTAAAAAAACAACCTGAGAATCTGACAAACACTTCTCTCGTTTATTTATTCGTCTGTTTATTCGTCCACGGTGTCAGTTCTTCATCACAGCGTTCACATTTATCACCCGAACGCTGAGAAAGGTTCAGAGCTGTCAGCGCTGTGGGCTCAGACGATGTGATATGTTAATAATAGACGACTCTGCTCCCTGTGGCCTCGCAGCAGCAACAACAGCAGCAAACGTGTTTCCTCGTCTGCAGATGAAGAACAGTTTTTATCAGCACAAACAATGGAGGCTGTTTTTAAAGGACCAGCTGCTTTTTTTTTTCTCAGGGATCCACCTCAGACTCAGGCTGATAAGAAAAAGAATTGTCAAAGTTTCTGCAGGAAAAGTGAATCCAACTGTAACTGTATAAAACAAGAAAGGGATACAAAAAGATATCCAAGGAACTGAGGATGCCAATANGTTTTGACTCCTTACCGTGTGAGTTTGGCTCTGACAGCAGCAGTAAATGCACATCTTAGCCTGTGTTTACCTCAAAGACTACAGGGAGAAAAGGAGGATATCCTTCAGGTGACTCCCCCCTCCCTCCCCCCCTCTCTGTTGCCATGCAGAGCTGGAGCTGAAGTCGCTCTTTCTAATCGCCGCTAAGCGAGGGAGACGGGGCAGAGACAGCTCGTAAAGACGAGAGCTGATCTGAGGCAATCAGGCAGGAAGAGCGAGGGATGGAGGGATGATGGAGGGATGATGGAGGGATGGAGGGGGGGAGCTGGGGTCCGGCCCAAGAAGCAGGGAAACCCCCCCCCCCATAAAGCTGGAGTCTAAGTGTGTCTGACAGCGGCTCTGATGCCGTGGGTGGAGATTCTCTTTCTGCTCCAACCTCTTAAAAAAACAACCTGAGAATCTGACAAACACTTCTCTCGTTTATTTATTCGTCTGTTTATTCGTCCACGGTGTCAGTTCTTCATCACAGCGTTCACATTTATCACCCGAACGCTGAGAAAGGTTCAGAGCTGTCAGCGCTGTGGGCTCAGACGATGTGATATGTTAATAATAGACGACTCTGCTCCCTGTGGCCTCGCAGCAGCAACAACAGCAGCAAACGTGTTTCCTCGTCTGCAGATGAAGAACAGTTTTTATCAGCACAAACAATGGAGGCTGTTTTTAAAGGACCAGCTGCTTTTTTTTTTCTCAGGGATCCACCTCAGACTCAGGCTGATAAGAAAAAGAATTGTCAAAGTTTCTGCAGGAAAAGTGAATCCAACTGTAACTGTATAAAACAAGAAAGGGATACAAAAAGATATCCAAGGAACTGAGGATGCCAATAAGCACAGTTCAAACTCTAATGAAGAAGTGGAAAATGAGGGATTCTGTTGAAACCAAACCACAAAAATTACAGCTACAACTGACAGGAAAATTGTTCTGGATGCAAAGAAAAACCCACAAATAACTTTGACTCTCTGAAAGAATGTGGTCTGGCTGTTTGAAGATGTGTTACTCAACCAAAGAGACAAACTGTTAAAAACTACCTTTACAAAAGAAACTATACAAGTGGAGAAATGAGCCAAAAAACAGCAAAGAGTGGGAATAAAACTTAGTATAAGTTGACAAAAATTGCCAAAAAGCAACAAAATTAGCAAGAAAATTGGGCCAAAACCTGGAAAACACTCAGACAGTAGCAAAAACGGGTCAAAAGTGGCAAAAAATAGGTGGACAGTGACCAAAATGGCCAAAAAGCAACAAAAAATGGCAAGAAAATTTGGGGAAAACGTGGAAAAAATACAGAAAGTAGATAAAATTGTGAAAAAAAAGACAAAAAAAACAGTGGAATGTGGTTAAAAAAAAGGCTAAAGTCAACAAAAAAACAAGATAAAAGTTGGAAAATAGTCAGACGGTAACAACAAATGATCCACAAGTGGCAAGAAGAAGTGAAAAGCATCAAAAATGGGCCAAAGTCAACAAAAATGGCAAGAAAATGACGAAACAACTTGGAGAGTCAAAAGGTTTCAAGATGCACAATAAGGAGGCACTTGAGGAAAAATGGGCTGAAGAAAGACATTTCTACACAAATGCCACAAAGTTTCCTGCTTACAATACGCCAAACAGCACAGAGACAAGCCTCAAAACTTCTGGAACAAAGTCATTTGGAATGATGAGAGCAAAAGTGAACTTTTTGTCCACAACCATAAACATTGTTCCATTTGGAGAGGAGTCAACAAGGCCTATGATAAAAGGTCCACCATTCCTACTGTGAAACACGGAGGTGGATCACTGATGTTTTGGGGATGTGTGAGCTACAAAGGCTCAGGAAACTTGGTCCAAACTGATGAATGAAGGATGAATGCAGCATGTTATCAGAAAATACTGGAGGAAAATTTACACTCATCAGCCCAGAAGCTGCACATGAGACGTACTTGGACGTTCACACATGACAATGATCCAAAACACAAGGACAAGTGGACCTGCCATTGGCTACAGCAGGATAAAGTGAAGGTTCTGGAGTGGCCATCTCAGTCTCCTGACCTCAATATCATCTCAAACCTGCAGTTCATGCAAGAAAAACCAAGAATTTACAGGAACTGGAGGCTTTNGTGTCTCTGATTAAAGAAAGCTCGCCGTGACCCTGAGCGCCGCTCTGATCTGCTGATGTTCCCTCTCTCTCTCTGTTTCTGTTTCTGTGGGGTTTCCGTCAGAGACTCCCACGTCTATAAACATTTACCTCGTCAAGCGTCGGCCTCTAATCCTCCTGGCAGCTCGCTCAGCGTTATATAAGCCCTCCTCGTGTTTTTACAGTAAAGTGAAAGCTGCACCCAGCACGCCGCCGCCGCCGCCGCCAGCCCTGATGAATCAGACTCTCTGAGGACACTCGTCTTTAAGAATCGATCTTTGACGGAAACGCCAGTCAAATGCGGCGCAGACGACCGCATTTGACTTTGAATATTTCTTTAATGAGTAAATGAATTAAAAGTCCAGATTGTCCTGTAATGAAATAACACGCATCACTACCTGCTAATTCCACTCAACTCATTTAGACTCAACTCTGAGAAATTCCTCGCCGTAAAACTTTAATCAAGCTCCAAGGTCAAAACCCTCTCCTGCTTTTTATTCTGTCTCCTGAAAGAAAAGGGCGGCGGCTTTTTGTAACAGAAGAGGACGTTTAGGAGAACGTGACGTGTTACAGGATCCAGATCTGTCACTGAAAGGAAAACAATCAGAGCTGATTAGACGGAAGAGAGTGATGCATTATGGGAAAAGGAGCTTGACTTTGTAGCCAACCAGAAAGTCCCTTAAAGAATGAGATGATTAACACTGAATCCCAAAAAGATTGGATCATAAACTGTAGATTTGAGTCATTTCTTTAATGATTTTGAAGTCAAAAGGTTTGGAGCTCCCTCTGCTGGCCGGCTGCAGTATCACTCTTAAGCTCCGCCTCCTCAATGTAAACAGATGGAGTTGACACTGAACTCTGTTACATAATTAAAACATTAAATGAAGTTTCTGTTGTTTATATATATATATATATATATATATATATATATATATATATAAGTTCGTTACCTTTAAATTTTTCTGAAAAAGTGAAAGTAAATAATTTAGCTTAGCTACTCACAACGTGTAGCGTTAGTGAATCCTGGTTGTGTCCAACCAGTGCTCATCTACCAACTCCAACCTCATAACATTACAACATCAGCACAAACACATTAGTGACTGTTTTAGCCTTTAGCTCCTGTTTTAGCCTTTAGCTCCTGTTTTAACCTTTAGCTCCTGTTTTAGCCTTTAGCTCCTGTTTTAACCTTTAGCTCCTGTTTTAGCCTTTAGCTCCTGTTTTAGCCTTTAGCTCCTGTTTTAACCTTTAGCTCCTGTTTTAGCCTTTAGCTCCTGTTTTAGCCTTTAGCTCCTGTTTTAACCTTTAGCTCCTGTTTTAACCTTTTGCTCCTGTTTTAACCTTTAGCTCCTGTTTTAGCCTTTAGCTCCTGTTTTAGCCTTTAGC
>RPOG01006238.1:0-25481 GCA_008086565.1 Thalassoma bifasciatum | reverse complement strand
AGGTTGGAGGGGAAGGAGAGAACGTCTTGAGTAATGACTCTCAGTGGTAGATCTGGAAAAGGTGAAAAGGTGGACGTATGTGTAGAAAGCTGATAAATTACAGGATGTATTTTGTAGGTTGGAGTTAGAGATGCAGGCACATGGCTCACTTATCATGCTGTGAATTTTAAAGAAAAATGGTTCAAGAGACTGTTAAAGATGTGTCAGGGACAAGGATTTTCTACGCTAGAACAGAATTACAATTTGGAGCTGCTCAACTTCAAACACATTGCAATGCCTCCGAGAGTGACGGGCATGTAATTTCAGCTCTGTGTTAGATGTGCGGGCTCCAACTCTGAGGCTGCAGCTGAGCAGAAGTTGTTCATGTATACCAGCGATTAGAATGACATGAGTTTTAGAGAGCTCCACACAGGATAGTGAGGTTTAAGTCCCAGGTGAGCCTCCATAGATCCTGTGTAAGGCTTTGATTTTCTACATTCTCACATAAGAGATTCATCAGCTCGCCTCATCTCTGACAGTTTAAATCTTTATTCTGTCTAATTATCTCCAGGCTCCACTTCCTGTTGACACTGTGGCAAAAACGTTAGCTTCATTTTACATGTTGAGTTGCCTTTATGCCTCATAGGAGAGTAAGACTCTTTTTTTTCTTTTTCTTTTTTTTGTTGTTTGTTCAACAGAGGTAGCTGCAATTTTTTGGGCACACCCTGAGGGAAGACGCTGAACCTGGGAATTTTTTTTTTTTTTATCATGTCTGGAAATTACTCAGGACACCCTCAGAGGAAAATGCTGCTTTGGGAGGAGGGCTCTGGAAAAGCTTCATCAGCGAGAGACCAGTGTGAACGACCGAGGAGGGGTTTAGAAAGAGATGATAGATAAATAAATAAAAAGTGACACATGGATGGATGGATGGAAGAACTGATGGGTAGAATTGATGGTTGGACGAACTGATGGAAATTTAATACAACGATGGATGGACGAAAGGAGAGACAGAAAAAGTCGGATGGACAGGGGAAAAGGATAGACATGGAGAAATTGATGATGGATGGACAAAAGGGATAGATGGATGGATTGATAAATGGATGGATGGATGACTTGATTGTTAGGAAAATTTAAGAATGAATGGAGAAATGTTTAAGACAGGGATTGATGGATGGATGGCTGGATGGATGGATGACTTGATGGATAGGAAAATTAATGAATGAATGGAGACAAAGTCTTGACACCTGGAAGGATGGATGGATGGATAGATGGAAGGCTGGATGGATGGCTGGATGGATGGATGACTTGATGGATAGGAAAATTAATGAATGAATGGAGACAAAGTCTTGACACCTGGATGGATGGATGGATGGATGACCTGATGGATGGATGGATGACCTGATAGATGAATGGATGGATGGATGACCTGATGGATGGATGGATGGATGGATGGATGACTTGATGGATAGGATATTAAAGAATGAATGGAGACAAACTCTTGACACATGTATGGATGGATGGATGGATGGATGACCTGATGGATGGATGGATGACCTGATGGATGGATGGATGGATGACTTAATGGGTAGGAAAATTAAAGAATGAATGAAGACAAACTCTTGACACATGGATGGATGGATGGATGACCTGATGGATGAATGGATGGATGACTTGATGGATAGGAAAATTAAAGAATGAATGAAGACAAACTCTTGACACATGGATGGATGGATGGATGACCTGATGGATGAATGGATGGATGACTTGATGGGTAGGAAAATTAAAGAATGAATGAAGACAAACCCTTGACACATGGATGGATGGATGGATGACCTGATGGATGGATGGATGGATGACCTGATGTATGAATGGATGGATGGATGACCTGATGGATGAATGGATGGATGGATGGATGGATGGGTGGATGGATGACTTGATGGATAGGAAAATTGAAGAATGAACGGAGACAAAGTCTTAACACACGTATGGATGGATGGATGGATGGATGGATGGATGGATGACCTGATGGATGGATGGATGGATGGATGACCTGATGGATGGATGGATGAATGGATGACCTGATGGATGACTTGAAGGACAGGAAAATTAAAGAATAAAAGGAGACAAAGGCTTGACACATGGATGAATGGATAGATGGAAGGATGGATGGATGATCTGATGGATGGATGGATGACCTGATGAATGGATGGATCGATGGATGGCCTGATGGATAGGAATTGAAAGAATGAATGGAGACAAAGGCTTGGCACATAGATGGATGGATGGATAGTTGGATTGTCGAATAGATGGAGAGATGGATGAATAGACAATAGATGGATGCATAGAAAATGGCTGAATGGAAAATGAATGGATGGTCGGATGGTAATGGACCATTTACAAAAGAAGAAAGTGAAAGTATGAATAGTAGGAAACAACAGAATGAGCACATGGATGGAAGAACTGACAGACAAAAGGAAAAAAAAGATGGTACTTATAAGAAATGGAAAGGAAAAAAAAATTGATGGTCAGATGGATGGTTTCATAATGGTAAGTGGACAAGTGGATAGATTCAAGAAAACGGATGGGTAAAAAAAGATGGATTAATGTAAATGGATGTATGGAAAACTGATTAATGGATAAATGGTTGTACGTATGGATGTATGGATGTATGGATGGAAAACATGGGTAAATATTTGTATGTATGTATGTACATATTTGAATGAATGGAAAATGGATGAATTAATGGGAAATAGATGGATGGATACATGACTGGATGGATATCTAACTGACTATTAGACAGGTGGAGGATGGAAATTCGAAAACGATTAGATTGACAAACAGATGGATAAATGATGGATGAATAGATGATTAGATGAAAAAAGAAAAGACAGATGACAGATGGATGCGTACATGAATGAACAGATATCTAATGGACCACCAGACGGACTCAATGATGGATGTAATGGTTGAAAAATGAATGAATCAGATTTATCATCAAATAGTTTTTAGATCGCAAATAATTTGTCTTGGTCTGTTGGTGCAAATAGTTGAAAGAAAGCATAAATAATGTTATATTTAGAATATCAAAAACCAACATGTTTGCACGCAAAAGAAATAAACTAGATATCAATATCTACACTAAAAGAAGATCAGATAAACATATAAACAGAAGAACTGTTTATAAAGTGGGAAGCGTACATGGCAGTGCATATGAGCAGTTGTACATAATTTAAATGATCAGTGTCTCTGGTGAATGGGTCAGTGATGAGACTGAAACTGTTTTAGCGGCGTGAGGTTTTGGTCCTGGTAGACTGAAGCCTCCTGCCAGGGGGGAGTGATTCAAAGAGTTTGTGTCTGAGGTGAAAGGGATCAGTCAGAATCCTCCTTTCTCACCTCAGGGTCCTGGAAGTAAACAGGCTGATGGACGGTAAGAAACAATCAATGAATGACTTTATAGAGGATGGACATTAGGGCTTAAAGATATATCGTTTTCTGATCGAAATCGCGATTTCAGACGTCACGATCATGTGATCGCCAAAACTGCATTTTCTTTGCTCCTGACTGACCCAGGATCTTTAGTGTCAGCTGTGTCACACACATGTTTGAGTGTGACACTGTTGGGAAAGATCCTTTTTTTCCGCGGGATTGTTGAATTTTGTTTTTCTTATAATCACTTATTTAATTTTGTTTTTTTTACATTGTTTTGTATTTTATTTATCTTTTTTTAACATAAAACAGTCATTTTTCACTCAATTGTTTTCAAAATTTAAGAGTCAAAGATGACTCTTTTTGTTCTTCAGTTATTATAACTAAAAATGCGATTAAAAAGTCCAGTTTAAAAATAGCGAGAGTTGTATTTAAAGTTCAGACTCAGTGGAGGTGTTTCACCAAGGGTTTTAATAAAAGTCAAAAATTGGCTATTTATTTCAAAATCTTCTTTTTTTTTCCAAAATTTTGCCTTTTATATGTAAATGTTCTCTATATTTCTTATAGTTTCGACTTAAATCTTTTAATTTTGACTTTTTATATCAAAATTTCCGCTTTTTATCTCAAATGTTGCCTTTATTTCAAAATGTTGATGCTTAATCTAAAACATTTGACTTTTTATCTTAAACATTTGGCTTTATCTTAAAAATTTGACCCTTAATGTGAAAGTTTAGACTTTTTTCACATAACATTGGATTAATTACATAAAATTTGGATTTTTTTATCTCAAAATATTGACTTTATTTCTCAAAATTTCCACTTTTAAACTTAAAACATTGACCTTTATCTAAAAGTAAAAAATAATTCTTACCCTCATTTTCATCCTTGCATTACAGTAAAAACTTTTGATGTTTTGATGGTTTGATGTGATTCTCTGCAGGACATTGGGAAAATTTCACTAAAGCTTGATTTAAATAAAATTGTACATTGAATTGAGATCGCAATATCTGAACTGAAAATCGCAATTAGATCTTTTTCTAAAATCGTTCAGCTCTAATGGACATACTGATTGACACAAAAAAGGATGGATGGATGGATGAACGGATGATAGGCCTTTACACGAGGTGAAAGGTTAACCCTTTAATACCTGATCCCAGGTGTTTATCTGTCCAGTGCCTAAGTTCTTGGGCCTAATTTTGTCTGGAATACTTTGAACTTTCAATATCTGAAGTTATTTCCAATTTACTGCATGTTATGTGAGAGTCCAGAGAAAAAAAGTTTAAACTGCAGAAAAACTCAAATAAAAACTTGGATGTTAGAGAAGTGAAGAAAAAACCCTTTAAACAAACACATCAAAAACATTTTGCAGGATAAACTGAAAACTTGAACATTAACAGACGTATGTACAATAACATTTGTGAGATTTTGAGTATTTTCATGCATAATTTGATTCCTTTATTGCACGGTGACTCTTTTAGAAGAATGTACCAAGTCTTATTTGTACAATATGAACATATTTTAATGTTGACAAGACGTAGAACAGAGTAATGTCCTGTGTTTGGACTTTATACCAGAGTGTGTTTTGTTCAAATTTTCAACTTCTCCTGGTAAAATTTTTCAATCTGTTTGTTTGAAGGGTTTTTTCCCTCACTAAACCTCTAACATCCAATTCTCTGTTTGTGTTTTTTTCTGTTGAAAGTGTTTTTTTCTCTCACATAACATGCAGTAAATTGGAAATAACACCAGATATTGAAAGTTCAAAGTATTCCAGAAAAAAATGCACTCACAGGACATTTTTTGACCGTTTATTGTCAAGATAAGCAAAATAGTCCAGGCAGGTGTCTTAAGGCTCAGGCCCTGAAGGGTTAAAACAGTCCACAAAAGGATCCATAGGAAACTACAAAAATTCAACACACTCCAGCTTTGATTTGATTGTAAAGCAACACGGAGACTAAAATGAGCAGAGAGTTTTTAGAAGAAAAAAAGACAGGAATCTGGTTATACTGAATACAAATCACCTGCAGGTAAAGAGTGATGAGCGAGGACACAAAGTAGAATCCAACCCTAACAGGTGGAGGGATGGATGGGTTGATGGATGGATAAATGAATGGATAAGAAATGGTCTGATGCAATGAGGATGGCTGATGCAACAGATGGAAAAAGATGGATGAATTGATTTGATAAAAAATGTATGGATGATCTAAAAAGCATGACGTATCCACTCTGTTAGGTCTTCTTATATATTATAACATCAACAATACACTGATATAAAACTGAAACATCAGTTTATTTCTACAGAAATTTTGTAAATATTAATGCAGAAACTCTCAGCATCACTGTCTTCATTTTCCCTCCCTTCACCTCCCCCTCAGGTATTCACAGAAATCATACCATCATCAGTAAGACGAGTCACGTTAGTTCGTTCATATATTACCAAATCATAGAAGGTAACTCTAGTTTCACAGTTCCATTGCTGACACCGTCTTCATGAGCAGGACTCTGAGGTTGAGGAATAAAAAATCAGCACTGATTGTTTTCACCATGACAGTTCCATGTTTCCCTTCACGCTGTGAGTTCACCACGTCTCATCTTTCACTGCTGAGCCACACACATAAATACAAAGGCTTCACCTGGAGGAGTAGATTTGTTCTTCCAGTTAACGATGTCACACTCTTTAGTAAACAGTCGCATGGCAACTCCACTACGAGCAGAGGACAGAGCGAACCTCATTGGTGGTTCAAACGTCACCTTACAGTAAAACATGAGCTCAAACTTTAAGGTGCTCTATATTTAAACTCTAGTAAAACTTCAATTGGATTTTTTTTTTCACTTAACCCTCTGATGCATGAATTATGAAAGTCAGTGTCAGGATTTTTCCCTTGAGTTTTTTTATTTGTTTTAAGGTATGACAAAAAGTTTTCCATTTTTTTGTCAAATTGGCCTCTACTCTTGGAGGCGTCACCTTTAGCATCATTATGATTTGCTATGCCAGGAATTAGAATGCACTGGGAAACGTTGCCTGAAGTGCAACATTAAACTGATCAAATGCTTTCTTTTTGTTTTTTTCACTCTTTTTTTCTTTTTTCCTCAGGACAGCACAAATTTGTACTGTATTGCGATTGCCTCTATAAAAAGCAGTGGACTTAATCTACATTTAGTATCACTTGGAACCGAAACTAGAGAAATAATAAGTTACTCTCTCTCTCTCTCAGAAATCTATTTGGTACTTTACATATATAAATCAGGGCTTGACATTATAATTGACCCACTGACCGCAGCGCAACTGACGGCCTCGGATCAGCTGACTGAGCTGTCAAATGACCTGCTCAGGCCACTTAAGAAGAAGCTTTAAAAAATAAACACACAATCATATCATGCCCATATGATCACATACAGTTGTTTTGTCAGTCATCAGTGTGAGATGGTGTTCCTGCCAAACAGAGCAGAAAGGGAAAGATGGAGGCAGAGAAGACGGAAACGAGACAGACCGTGGAGAAAGTCTGGGCACAAACCAGAATCCACATTGGGACAGTTACTCAGCAAGGAGACAACTCATAGAAGTAAAGGGTTTTAAAAGTGATGCCATGATCACTCATTTTCTGTTGGACATGTAAGTACTGTTTTTTTTTTGTTTTTTTTGAGGGCGATGTTTAACCTTGATGAATTTATTAGCCATGTTTTGTTATGAGGTGATGACAGTCCGATGCTAACGTTAGCCTCTGCATCCATGTTTGCCATTACATTGGCTTTGCCCAGACATTCAGATCTAACTTAGTGTCTAAGATCTGCCGTTTACTACCGACAAATCAGATACATCTGTTGTTTTAGCAATGTAAGGATTCATGTTTTTTACTTGGATTTTTTCTGTCCCCGTGAAATAGGAAGTTAGTTGATATAGTCACCTGAGCCTAATTCTAATTTTACCTTCTCTGTTGGTGAAAGCCTTTACATTCATCATTTTTCTGAAACTCAGTCTAACAAATGTACTTATACTTCTCAGTTTGTGTCTGGAATTAGTTTAACTCATACAGACAGACAGGCTTTGAACCGGACGTTTTGCAGCTGTGTAATATCTGGTATCGGTGTTGTTTCAGTTATGTGAAGGATGGTCAACTTCGGCGCCAGTCAAACCAACTGTCATGATACGCCCTCCCCCCAGTGTCACTAGTACATGTGGATAATGCTGTGTGACAGCAGTGAATACAAACAGTAGCCATGTTTGTATGTTTTTCACCTTACTATGATACTGTTTTGGTGAGGTTGGAGTTGGTAGATGAGCACTGGTAGGACATAAATTTGACATGAATTGTATTGCAAAATAAAAATGAAGTGCTGATGACCAGTTTTGTGGCTTTTTTTTTTGTTTTTTTGTTGTTTTTGTTGTTGTTGTTTTGGGGGGGATGCTACATTCAAATTTATGCTAGTTTTCCAGATCTACCAACCCTGCCTTTGAAGCTTATTTCAATACATGTCATATAGCTCCTCCCCCAACTTTTCAGGCACACAAATCTTCTCTTGCTTTCAATAACATCAGTAAAATCTCATTCAGACTTACTTATTATTTATTCACTTAACCATCTTAACCATAACTTAACAATAATAACCTGTAAAATGACATTATCTTTATTCACTAGAGCATTTTTTTTATCTGTTATTAATTTTAATCATGTACATACAATTGATAACTGCACTCCTGCTAATTGCACTTCTGGTGAGATGCCAAACCTCATTTCATTCCTCCATACTTGTGTATGTGTAATGACAATAAAGTTGAATCTCATATCATCTTATCATTAAGCTGTGTAATGTACATAAATTAGTAACTTTTTTCAGACCTTGTCTTGGCAGAGGGTAGGAAAGTCACCGTACTTGCTGAGAGCAGTAGTTGAGACAATGATAAGAATGAGCCACCTGCTAAAACCCCACACCTTTTTACTGGTTATGGGAAGAAAAGCAATAAGAAGGATGAGCATGCATCATCTGTTAAGACTGAGCTCATTCATTACATCCAGTTGTCCTCTGATGAAGAAGAAGCGCTCTGCCATGCAGCAATTATCCAATAGGAGGCTTGTACCTATTTGCTTCGTTAAATCCAGGTGGTTACTTTTTGGGGCGCCAGGTAGTGTATCTGTAACTACTGAAAATACTTCATATTTTAGGTTTTAAAATCAGCACAGCCTCAATACTCTCCTGAGTGAACTGGGAGATGTGAAACCACTCTCATCAAGTTGGAAAGTTCTGGCAAGATAAGCATCAGAAAAACAGAACTTTGCTGACTTTTGTCAGAGGGGAAATCAGGAATCAGGGCCGACCAAATGATCTTATAGTGTGTTCACTTTCTGTGAGTCCATTTCATCTCTACCCAGGAGTGATTCTGGCTCTGACAAATGCTATAACATGACTACAGTGCCCAGATTAATGTTGCATGGTTGGCACGGTGACTGGAGGCAGCAATGTAAATGGATAATAATATGCAGTGATTAGCGATGCACAGCAGAGCGAGCTGCTGCAGGATTAATGCTTTTGACGTCTCACAAGTGCAAAGCAACACTCATCACTGTTTCACCCTGCTCTCCGCCTCGGTGGGGCCCGCGCGGGGAGTCGGCGTGATGATCGCGGCTGTGTTCTGCGGCGCACAGATGAGATGTGATGTGTGTGAGAGAGACTGGGAGATTTTCCAGTGGTGAGGAAAAAGCTGAGCTCAGACTTCAAAGGTGTGTCAGGGCACGCAGCGCTCCGGCAGCCCGGCGATGATGCCAGCCCTGTGTGGCCATGTAAATTTCATGACATCCATCTATCCACCAAGCATCTTCTTATCCTCCTCAAATCTCACATTTCCACCATTTCTCACTCTTGCTCCGAGGGTTTGTCCTGAAAAACCACTCAACCTCGACCACAAACACTCATTCAAGCGCATTTCACACCCATACATGTGCATTCACACGTCTCTATCCCTCTGCAGTCCTCCCATTGGTGTATTGTGTTTCTCTTAAGCTTGCCAGCTGTCAAAGGCGAGCCAAAGCTTCTCTCCACCTCTTTATTTCACCCCTCCTCTCCAGCTCTCTTACCCAGTTGGCCCCAGTCTCCCTCACCTCTGTAGCGTTTGCCTCTCAGCTCTCTGAACCCAGATCCTCTCTCTGGGGCCGGCCTGTCAAGGTGAACTGAGCCTGAGATCTGTTTGTTTCTGCCGGAGAGAGCTGGAAGCTCACAGCGCGCAGCGAGCAAGGCCAGGAAGTCTGAAAACATGATCACTGAAAACGAAGTTCTGCTTTTCTTTATAAGAGGCACAGAAGCAGAAAACTGATGAGCTGCTTCTGTGAATGTAAGCAGCAGGTCTTACAAGACTCAGTCTTAATAACTAGCCATGATGATTTATAGGTTTTCCTCCCCTTTACTGATCCGGGAAAATTTCTCAGGATGCAAAGGACCAGTCTACCTGGCACACTGTTTCCCACAATGCACCGCGCTGATGTCGTTTGTCAATTTGGGGGCGCTCAGGTTTAGGTGAATTATTAACATTTACTGGGATAAATCAACACAACTACAACACAACAACAAAAATGTTAGACGGTCTGTGAGATAAAATTGAAGTAACACGAAAAAAAACCACCTGTGAATCTACTCACTTAATAACATGAAAGAGGTGTTTACTTCTACGAAATTCATAAAAGCCTGTATAAGCCTGTTATTCACATTTTGTTCAACTGACAGCCTCCGTGGGTATTATAGACACAGTTTTTCCACCATTTATATGAATAAAAACAATCAGTTGGTTCCAGATTTATTTTCATTTCATAATTTTTGATGTAAGATTGAAAATTAAATAAGGCGATTTTACTGGAATAAACTTCTATACCTTTACAAATTTTATAAAAACAGGAGCAAACATTCCTCCTTGAATTTGTTATTTTTCTAAATGAATTGAAAATGTCCTTGAAGCACTGGAAATGATGAAAGGACCAAAAAAATCTCAAAAAACATTTACAACTACTATTCCCTTCCCATGCTTATTTTTATTTATTTATTTTTCTATGTATCTTATTAATGTCTAATTGAACTTATCTTATTTTATCTTATCTTATCCTATTTAATTTTAACAGAAATCCAGAGTAGTATACTACAAAACAGACCCAACAAAACAGTCATACTACTGTACATACTACATGTGAAAGTAGTAGGTAGTAGGCGGTTTGGAAAACAGCCCATGAGATTTATTATAAAGTCTAAGTCAGTGGGTATTTTTAGGTAGTTTCCATGCACAGTTTCCTGTCCCTCTTTATCTACAGTCAATTCACAGGTCAGCCAAAAATAGGTTTGTTGCAGATATGCTGCAACCTGCCGGAGCAGGGAAGCAGCCGTATCACAACGAAGCGAATGTGTAAGTTGACTCATTGACTTGAATGGAAACCTATGTGATCTAGTGTCATGTGGAGCGGGACTGGAGACGCATCTGATATATTCTTCTATAGTTTTTTACACTGAAAACTAACAACAGTGATCACAGTGAATGACAGAGGCAGAAGAGAACGAGCGTCTCCTGTGCTCTTTGGGATACACAAACTCCTGAAGGGGGCTCTTAAGTCGACAAAAGAGTTTTATTTGTAATTCTGAAACAAAACATGTGGGAAATGTAAGCAGGGAGGAATAAAAAAGACAAGACCATCTCTGTCTGAAGGTCCCCAGACAAACATCATGGTGTGATAATTAGAAAAGAGAATCACAGCAGCATTTTTAAATTCACACCTGACACAGAAACAAACAGTGAGAACAAGGATGGCTGTCTTATCAGAGTGACACCATGACCACCTCAGTGTGTTAATTAACCATAGCTGAACTATTCCAAACCTGCATGAAGCTCCACCCAGGAGCAGTGAAAGGCAGCAGGTTACAGCTACTTCCATCGCTCCATGAGCCTGTTGGGAACCGTTCAGTAAGGAGTGTGTGTGTGTAGTGTGCACCATACCATGTCTGCTCATTAGCAGTGACAGCATCCTCAGTCAGTTCATATGAAAACAAATGCTGAGTTTTTTTTCTAGAAAATATAAAGGGAAACACAGAGCAAAGACTTGTCAACATGGTTTACTGACAGAGAACATGTTTTCCTCACCATTCAGTTTGTTAGAGATGATACTCACTGGCCTCTTCATCTGGTTCTACTATTCAGCTGCTCGTAAACACACATATCTAATCAGCCAATCACATGACAGCAACTCTGCAGCATTCAGTCATGTAGAGATGATGAAGACGAGCAGCTGAAGTTCAAAGTGAGCATCAGGATGGAGAGGAAGGTGATTTAAGAGACTTTGAAGGTGACATGGCTGTTGGTGTGAGTATTTGACAAACTGCTGATTTACTGGGATTTTAACCATCAACCATCTCTGGGATTTACAGAGAACAGTCTCAAAGAGAGGAAACAACCAGTGAGCATCACTTCTCTGAGACTAAATGTCTTGTTGATGTCAGAGGTCAGAGAAAAATGAACAGACTGGTTGGAGATGATGTAAAGACAGCAAGAACTCAAATAACCACTGGTTACAACCAAGGTCTGCAGAAGAGCCCCTCTGAACACACAACACATCCAGCCCTGAAGCAGACGGGCTACAGCAGCAGAAGAGCACACCCACAGGGTGACCCTCCTGTCAGCTAAGAACAGGAAACTGAGGCTCCGATGTACATGGGTTTAACAAAACTGGACCATAGGGGATAAACAGTACTTTGAAGCTGGATATCAACTGTTTAATTCAATTCAATTCAATTTTTTATTAGATTAGCATTTAAAGACCACCCACAACAAACACATTATAGATTCAAATATCACATAATGGGTTAAGCTAATCGAAAGGGTGTAGGCTGGTGATCATGTTTATTTTGCCTACCCTTTTTGCAAAAAGAAAAGAAACTTAATCAACTTAATTCCATGGTCTGAGTAACACCCTAAGTCTTCTAAAATGCATTTTCAAAACATATTACAGAAATAAAATAAACTGATATAAATCCTTAACAATATTACAAGCAAACACAACTTAAGTTTCGATATTTTTTTACTGTTTTTCTTCATACTTGATTTACATATTTTCTTATTACTTTAGTTTTATACATGTTTTTAAACAAAGAAAGTGAATTACACATTTTTAATTAATTGTCACAACTGTTCCATAAGCTTACACCTTTAACAGAAACACACCTCTGCTTGATATTAGTTCTTGTCTTCATTTGTTTGAAAACACCTTGTTTTCTCAAATCATACCAGCTCTCTCTGGTTTCAAACAGCCTCTGAGTTCTGCGGGAAAGTGTACATCTTTTGTGCTATTTTGAATTCAACTAAATCCTAGAATTTAAGGGTATTTAAATTGATAAACAAAGCATTTGTTGGTTCCAGGAAGTGTGAGCGATTCATAACTCTGACAGCTCTTTTTTGTAACATAAAAAATTTTATGTAAGAATGTAGCTGAATCCAAGATTTTCCTGTCTTGATCAGTGCATGCTCACATGAAATGGGTGGAGTCTACAGAGTCTGACCAATCACAAACACAGAGCAGGCTACTTCACAATGAACAAGCAGACAACCACACTGTAACAAATTTCTGTATGAAAAAAACAGTAATCAACTGGTAGCAGGGTTGCTACTATATCACTGTAAAATAAACAGTTTTTTACTACAAGAGGAATTTGCAGTATTTTACTGTCCATCATATGACCATAAGTGAGGAGGGCATGCAGTGGGCATGAGAGTCTGCTGTACAAGAGTGTACCATGTAGGTCACACAGGCTGTCTTTGCCCTTACAAGCTGTTTGGACCAGTTTTTGGCAGCAAAGACTGAAAGTTATTTCTGTAGAACTCCGAATGAAAAGTTGTCTGAATATATTGTATAAGCAGCACATTGGAGAACTGTATATGACTGCAGTTTGTGGTAAATACTGCCAGTTTACACCATGGAGCACAAATGGCTTGTCTACACCACAGAGCGACCACAGCTTTGTTATACACAAAGCATTGTTTTGCAGGAGGAAAGCAGTGTTAGGGACAGATTCTTGTATACATATGATCCATTTTTTGACATAAAGGTATTTACTATAACCAGATGCTGGTCAAGCCTTGGAAGTAGTTTATTTCCTATTGTGTGTACTTGTTTGCTCATTAAGTTGTATTGTTGATCTCTTGTAAAGTTTGGACTTAGATTTATGTGCAAAGATCATGGATATTTTTTGAAACATGTATTTATATTACTGTTTTTAATCTGATCGATCCATGTATGTGATGTATGTGTTTTTGTTGCAGGTCATGTGACTACAAGCATTAAAGCACACCTGTGGATGCTCACCTGAATGTCAAGGAGTGTCAGTGTGCACAGGATTTTATTTCTCATTTTTAATTTGTCCCTGCTACCTACCAGTACCTGATGCTACCTGTTGCTGACCATGTCCATCCTTCTATGAGCAGTGTACCACCCTCTGATGGAGACTTCCAGCAGGAGAAGGCTCCATGTCACAACAAACGTTATCCCAAGACACTTTCCCAAACCATGACCGGGGATATTGCACAAAACCAGGATAAAGGGATTAAGCCTGGAAATATTGGTTATCCTGGATAGATTTAGCCTCTAGTCAGTTGCACAAAAGCAGGACCAGTTTATCCTGGACAAGTTACTATGGCAACTTATTCTCTGCAGCTAGCCTGCTCCAGACCAGGCTAACTACCAGGATCAGATTAATCCTGTTGAGGCTCTGCTGTCAGTACGGTGACAGATGAGTGTGGTTTACAGCATTTCCATAGTTTTTTTTTTTTTTTTTTTTTTTTTTTTTTTTTTTTTTTTTTTTTTTTTTTACACGTTACATCATATAATCATCCTGCACACAAATATTATAACTGTTGTCACTTTGTTTACTGGTTGACTCCTAGTTTTAGAAGTAGTCATTTGCACATAATGTATTAAGATGAAAAGCACATAAAAAAGGCAAAATACTTGAGCACAAAAAGTAAAAAGAAAAAAAAAACACCTACAAAATGAGAAACAGTAGAAAAAAAGAAAACAGAAAAAATGAATTTAAATCACCATTTCAACATTTGAACTACAATGTAACTGTCAGAAGAGCATTTTGCTTTAACTGTCTCCTAAAACAGGAAAAAGAAGTGTTGACTTAAATGTTGGATCTAAAGGGTTCAACACCATTTCAACTCAATCTGGACTAAATAACTAGCAGGTCTCCACAAACATGATATCGTAAGCCTTCTGGAGTTCAGTAACATGGAAGAAGCTGCAACTTGTCGCAGTTACTGAGTCTGTCACTGCCCCATGTTCATGTTGCTGAAGAAGCAGCTCTAATTCAGCAGGTGTGAAGAACAACATGCGTCCATTTATCATCAGTGACTCTATGATCAATCTTGTGGTCTTTTTCAGAAAGCTGTGAACACCCACTTATCCCAATGATCCATACCAGGCTTGACTAAGCTTCATCTTGTTATCCTGGCTCAGCAAACGTGCAACCGATTAATCAGAGAAAGTGCAGATAAGACTTAGTCGAGCCGCGACTTCTCAGTTATCCTGGATGTCTTTATCCTACAATTATGCGATACCCCTCAGATCTAGATGTGCTGCTGTTTTTATTATCAACAAATACCCAAAATGAAGACAAGATCAGGAGTCTGGTTGAATAGACACCTTTGCAGAATTCAGTAAGTTACAGTAGAAAGAACAAACTTCCTCAAACAGACAGGAAACCTCGAGCAGCGTTAACACGGTGGGAGGGATTCAGGGAGATTGTGAGTGCTAATTCTACAGTAAATTCTGCATCAATTGCCCTGTTATCTGCTCCTTCTCAAAGTCTAATTCACAAAGACAGTCTCCTCTGATTGAGTTGTAAAAGATATGACTTATAGCCTCAGCACACGGAGCTGTAGCAGCCCTCATTTGTAAGAAGAAGAAGTGAAAGACAAGGACATGTGAATACAATATGCTGACTCCCCTGTAGAGAAATCCCAGATGACTGTGTCCCTCAGGGCTCTTCTGTCCGTCACCGACTCTCAGCTTTGGTTTGTGTGTCTCTGAACCTGCAGGGTTGCAACCCAAACCAGGCTGGGTTTGCGTCGAGGTCACTGAGAACAAGGTTTGGTTTGTTCCACAGGCAGTTAATAGCCTCTCCATGTCATTAATATAAGCAGAACGCATTTCAGACCTTTCCTTCTGAAAGTTGTGGGTAATCTGATATAATGAACACCCTGTGAAATACAAGTTGTGGGAGCAAAGGAAGAGTGACACTGTAATCTGTCTGGGTTCATGTGCAATACTGTTCACACACGTCCTGACAGTGAGGAATTTAATCTGGAGGATCAGGGATTATCATGCTGAGCTCCATTTAAGAAACTCATTTTGCTTTTTTTTTTGGATTAAATGGTCCGGAATCTGCTTCTAACTCAGCCAAACAGACCACATGAGCAAAAACTGGACCCACTCTGACCTCGGATAGAAACCTGTTTGTGTATTTTGATGTTTTCTACACACAATGTGTGAGCAAAGATTCCTCTTTTTTTTTTTTTTTTAACCACAAGCAGGTTTAAAACCATCGTTCGTGGTTATGGATGGGTATCGAGAATCGGTTCCCGTTACGAAGCATTAAGAAATGGTTCGATCCATCCATATCATTAGTGTTCTTGCGTAACGAGCAGATAAACCTTACGTCCTCTGCTCTGCCCCAGTTAGCGTCACTTTGCTGCGAGAAAACAGTTTCCCAAGAAAACTCGGATTCAGGATATTCCGCTTGAAGTTTTACTTAACCCTAGAACACTAACGTTAAAAAAGTAACACCATCACTAACGTCGGGTAAATTCCACCCGTTCAATATGTTACTCTCTATCACTAAAGTCGGTTGAAAATCACCCGAATGCATGCCTCATGAAAAAATCCATAGATGTGAAGGAGGGAAACATACCATTTATAACATCATTGAGCAGCCTGAAGCTACCCAAGGACCCATGAAACTCAGACAGCGGCAACAGAAATTCACATGACCAGAATTTTGTGTGTGTGTGAAAATCACCCGACGTTAGTGTTCTAGGGTTAAGAAACTGAACACACAGAAATGTACATTACTGTCTCACAAAACATTCATATAGTCAATATAATCAACATGTTATACATCTCCCTTTGTACCAAAAACAATTAAGTAATCATAGCGCTAGCTTGATGCTAGTAACATATGGGAAATCCCACTGACATGCTAGCAGTTAGCATACATCGATATAACTTTGGTTTCAAAACAGAATTTCAACTTTCACCAGAGAAGCATGCCACAATTACTCTTTTAGAACAACACCAAGGACTCTAAGTGTCCAAATAGTTACTGGTAGATCAGAGGAGAAAAGAAAAGTTGTTTCATCAGTTTCAGTACTCTTCTTTTTCTTTTGTCTTTTAATGGCAGAACACAAATAACGTTCAGGTACATACCGTCACCTACTGTACAAGAAGTGTGCAACATGTTCTTCCCACCTCTACATTCTGCCCGTCAAAATTTATGCCATGTGGCGTGTGTTTTTTTAGTACACATATGTATTTTCACCTATTTATGTCCTGTGGTATCCACATTCAGTGACCAATTCAATATGTATCTACTTATACACTCTATATAATGTTGCTGATAAAGAAAACCTGTAAAAGCCTACTTTAGGAATCGATAAGGAAATTGATAAAGAATTGGATCGATAAGCAGAATCGATAAGGGTGTCGATATCTATGCAAATCTTATCAATACCCATCCCTATTTGTGGTCACTATATTGGTAAAGCAGTCAACTTAGGTATATTGTGCTGGGATATGACTTTGTTCTGTTTTTTGTACCACCTCAGGTGCCAGTCAGGAGCAAGTCCTGACTAATTCTGTTACAAGTCGCCTTTTAGAACCAGCACAAAGGAGCCACAAGTTAAATATAAAAAGTAAAATACAAAAATTACTGCAATCACACCATAACTTATCAGATTCTCAACAAAACTCATGAAGAAAGAGAAATGATAATAAATCAACCCTTCCCCACCAAGAAACACAAGTAACAAAGAATTTACAAACACTGTCAGTTTCAGTTCAATTATCTGTTTATTAAAAGCAAGAATAAACAAAGAGTTCAGTTCATCAGTTTTCTTTCGATTCACAACCAAAAACAAAGTTCAGTATTTTTTTTTTTCAGCTTCAGTTTCTATCATGTTTTCTTTCAATTAAAAAAAAAAAAAAAAAGTTCAACATTTTCTCTGTTTGTCAGTTTGTTTGTTTTTCCTTCAGGTTTTTTCTTCAACATTCAAAACACAAAGTTCGATGATCTTTTTTTCCTCCTGAGTTCATTATTTTTTCTTCAGTAATCAAAATCAAAGAAAAAAATACAATAGTTTTCTCGATTCAGATTTTATTTCAACAAACACACACAAAAACAACATCACTCACTTCCCATTGTTAAGCTCAGTTTCATTCAGATTTGGACTTTAACATATTGAACTTGACTGCACAAATTGATCCAATAGACCTCTTCACAACCAATGTCATCATTAACATATGCACCCATTTTGGCCAAGGAAACAGAGTTTATCTACATTCATTCAGACAAGTTATTAGGCTTTAATCTCAGTCTAAAGTACAGGCAGCATCAACACGTCTAATTGTTCTGTGGGCACAAGTTTTACTGAAAACTGACAGCATCACAGTCATTACAGAACAAACAATGTTTTGGGTAAGAAGTGACGATGCAAACCTATGAAACCTTCTGCCGAACAAGTCAGGGGTTGTCATGGTTACAACTGGGGATGCACTGATCAAATCCTGGTATCAGGTATAGGTGCAATGCCAACTCAAAAAGTCAGATTGCAGATGGGATAGAAGGGCCAAACCATAGAACAGATCTTTTCAACTCAGTTCTATGCTTTTCTGTGTTTATGACAACTATAGACATGTTGATTAAAGAAAAGAGAATTTTAAACTAGTAGTGGGATGAAAAAGGGTACCAAAGGTCAGATATAGATATTGGTATTGGGTCCTAAAAAGATGGATTGTTGCATACCTAGGTGATCTGCTGAGTCATGAAAAGTCCTCATAAATCCCCTCTGATTTAGTTATTATTATCATGTGAAAATAAACAAATCCAATTTCTCTTCAATGACAACCTAAAGACATTTCAGAGACTCATACTTAGATGACAGTCTCCATTTAACAGGGTCACACTTTTCTCTGAAACATCAGAGCTGTCTGTGTCTATTAAATGTGTTTGTGTATCAACCTCAGTTAACCAGGTTTGACTGTAAATACGTCACATTAACTGATGAAACTCTGAACCCAGTCTGTACTTTGTGTTGTTGATGAAAAAGTTGGTTTGGAGCAGAGGTTACAACCAAATATGACACTTAGGACTCAATATGAACATTAAACAATAAGAGGAAGTTTAAGTGATGACAAAACTAGAGTATATTGACTATACTATTGATGTTAATAATCAATCCTGAAACGATGAATCATTATAATTCTGACAGAGTTGGAGCAGTTCTCTGTCTGGACGTGGTTTTCTGGATCCTTTATTCTGGCCCAGGTCTTAGACTCAGCGCTCTGTGTGCTAGTTTCTGGTTTGGGAGGGTTTCTGCTTCATTGGCACAAATTTAGGCCTCGTTGTCTTACAGTCTGCACATGTCCACAGATAATGCAGCCATAAACAAAATGACTTGTGCTGTTTATAAGCTGCACTCTATGTAAACATTCATTAACTAAAGATGGTGGGCGAGGTAGATTAGAAGAAGCTTTTGTTAGATGCAGCACACCTGGAAGACCTCAGAAATGGAAGGAAACACTGATTTATAAACAGACAAGATCTCCTTTTGTCTCTTTGCTCTCTCTGTCTTGTACGCACACAAAGACACACAAAGACACACATCTATCTCCTCTAAACTGCAGCTTTAATCCCTTTAAGATCATGAACTCATGATTTCCCTCCCCACAGGCTGACCACAGCTGGGTCTTTGTCTCTGGGCTAATTGTGAACATATGTCACAGTCAGAGGCTGCAGCCAGACACAAGATTGAATATTATCTGTTTCCAATCTAACTGTAATCTCTAAACTGTACTGGACGACCAAACATCGCTCTGTTGAAGCTGTTAGGATGTTTTTATCCAGGACAGGACAGAGGAGGAGAATCCTTTCATTGACCTTCCTTAAATGACCTTTGTGTCACAGATTCCTGTAAAAGTGAACAACAATGACCAAAGATTTTGAATCAGAAAACTTAAGTCACCAATCAAAAGTAGTAATATTACAATATAACTGTGGCGACTGACCCATAGAAGGTGCTAGGGCGCCGCCCTCTCTAGTGGAAAGTGTTTTTATTTTTTTATTTTTTTCGATTTCCTTTTTTTTTCATTTATTTCATTTGAAAAAATTAAATAATATTACCAAATTTATTTATTTAAACATGTTATGTATATCAAAAACATATTCATTTGAAATCAGGGAAAAGCCCTATTTCTCTGATCCATGGTCGCTTTTCCCAGCGCCCGTGGATCAGAGAAAAACAGCCAATTAGGGACCATCGCTGGCGCAAAATACTTGCATAGCAATGTAAATTTAGCCAATCAGCGTCGAAGAAATTAATCTCTGAAGGGCGCTTCTGAGGTCACCCACTAAGTTCATTCATGGTAATTTTGTTTTGGTTTATTTACATAAAAATTGCAGTGTTTTGTGTCATTTAATGCATCTCCCGTGCTCAGAAACTGGATATATTTGCCCATCTTGTAAGACACAGCATTCAACACATGGGGAAACACACCCCAAGTACTCTGGAAGATGCTGGCACTAACTGTGCTGGTGTGCTGAAATGATCCAGACTCAAGAAAATGCAGGGCTGTAAAATGTTTGTCTAGGAGATATGGCGTGGCTCCTCTTTGTGATTGGCTTCAAATCAGACCTTTGCTCATCCTGAAGCTCAGAAATGGCATTGCTGGATGGATGACATGTCTCTACTATTTTTATTTCTGACAGTACAAATATGTCGATATGCACAGAGGATTCTCCCCCTCTCTTTTGGCTGCCTCCACCTTGTCACGATGGCTGCAGTCATTTGTGCTTGACACCAGTTTGCACCTGCCTTTCAAACATAAATATAGACCCAAAACCACCTACTGTGATCAGTTTCAGGTTTGTTAAATCACTTGACCGGTGCTAAATGATGACATTTGCATCTCTTCCTCCCAATATTTTGCACATTCCGATAATCTTCATTTATAATGTACATTCATGACACCAGACACTCTACATGGATTGGTGTGCTGTTTTGTTCGTTTGACAAACGCACTCTACATTGCACCAGGTTACTACATCAGCTTTGCGTGCACTATCAGGTTTGCTTGTGTTTTTATACACACAAACTTTTAGTAGATCAGGCCTTAGGTCCTCATTTTCATAAGGTGGAAACTTATCTTTGGCCATCAAGAAACATGATTTGGGCACAAACTAATTCACTTAGTCAAGAAAACAAATAATCAGAATAGAAAGATTACAAATCAAGATCAGTGCATGTCATTTCAGGAATAAGATCCCAACAGTCTCTTACAGGTTTGCAGTCTCTTTTCTTTTTTTCTTGTTAGGGTATTATGTTTTTTCTTCTCCTGTACACCATCTCTCTTGTACTCTGTATCAGCTTTTCATCTTTTGCTCTGTGAAAAAAATCCTATTTTTTCTCACATGAGAGAAACTTTTCTTTCAAGGTGCTGTCTCTTTAAGGCTCCCTGCTCTACAAAGCCCCTTCATTTTGATTGGCCATCACTCTGGAGCCCTGTTGTGAGCAGAGGTAAGGGCAATATGAACATCCAGCATTGTACTTTATATACATGTTGAAGATATGGGAAAGCAGAAAAAACACTTAAATTGATCAAAACTAAGCATTTAACACAATGTGTATAATGCATGGCGAACATGATACCAAATTTATTGACTTTTCTGGACTGTTTTTATTCATTAATAGGCAGGAGGAGGAAAGAGACTCGTGGTTGCAGATGCAGAATGAGTGAGAGTCTCAACTTTCTCATTGTTCTCATCACGGCTGCACTTAAAACCCCTCGCTGTCAGAATGGTAAACTTTAATGGTGCCATGAGCTTGCTTTTCTCCCAGTTTCATTAAAAGTAAGCCGTTCGTTGGAACACCACTCAATTTTCTCCAGTCTCTCGCTGCAGCGCTCTCTTTCTGGGTCAGTTTGACGTAGCCTGAGGGTGATGGTGTGTAAATAGGAGCAGTTGTCTGTTTTGATATTGACCTGCAGCCCTGTGGGATCTTCTCTCTCTGTTCTTTACTCAGATCCCAGGTGACTCAATCATCTCACTCCTCTCTGGAGCTGCAGGGCCTGTTCTTGTTGTTCAGACAGAGACTGAGAAGATGCTCCATGTGACTCGGCCTGGAAGACTGGAGCCTGACTTCCCCCCTCAGCAGAGAGCGATGTTGAAAGAGACCACCCTGCCACGCTGAGTTCTTCTCTGCAGCCACACCTCCTTCTACAACAACTGGAGAGATGAAGAGCTGGAGGGCTGGGTGGAGGAGAGTTTTTGTTTCTATGATTGGGGAGCTTTATGGAGTCTTATATCAAAATTAGAGAAAATCAATATGCTGCCTTTGGCTGAGCAGAGTTATGTTACACACCCTGGTTTGTGTTTTTAAAGGCAATGTGTAGCAGAGAAATCAAATTATCAGCTGTAGTGTGGTTACTTCTTTGAAACTTAGAGCCTTAGAGAACTTAGAGAAGTTAGAATGGAACTTACAGGATAGAAAGTTTTATCTGAAGCAGGGGCTTCCAAACTTTTTAGAGCCCTCCAAAAAACACACCTGATCAAAAATTTAAGAGCAATTGAAAAATTAGACTATATTTCATAAATTTTTCTACTGTTTATCTAATACTGAGATTATTCCCACAGTTAAAGACATGCAAACTAGCATTTTGCGATTCAAATACAAAAGTCCAAGAGCTAAACCAGAGGTGTCCAAACTTTTTCCAAAAGGGCCGTATTACCTACTGTGGAAATGACCAAGGGCTGACGGCTCTTGCAGACGAGTTTCTTAACAGTGAAAGTAACAAATGAGGGCTTAATTCGAAAACTATTTAGTTTTGGCAGTTTTTGTAAAAAACACATAAACAAACAGCCAAACAAAAAACTGTCTGCAAGGCCCCATCCACACGAAGACAAAACAAGGTCAAAATGCATAAGTTTTTTGCAGAATCTGCGTATCATCCATACAAAGACGGCGTTTTGTGGGTCTGTAAACGATCATTTCTGAAACCAGGTTCCAAAGTGGGAAGATTTAGAAACACCGTATAGGCGGCTCCATGTAAACTGGCTCTCCGCAACTTATCAGATACGCTGACGTCATATTTTCCCATCGTTATTAATACACATGCGCCACAAGCGGTACTATGGCAACAACAACAACAACAATGGCGGCGTACTATGTAGCCCTCACATTGTTACAGTGCGCCTAGAGGTCTGGCAAGTGTTTTACAGCGTCTTCATGCGTATCAAGTGCATTCATATAGACGCACACATCTTCTGAGACGCCTTCATCTTTATGATGATCGTTTTGGAAAATGTTAAGCGTTTTGACTTTGTGTGGATGGGGCCTTAGTTTAGTCAAATATGCTAGTATTATTTCAGACCTATAAGATAAAACCAAACCTGAGAAAAAATGTTATTTTTTATGGCAGGATCAGGATCTGGAATTTATCATTTTTGTTTATAATACAGTGATAAGAACATTTTCAACCCCAAATATTTCTGATCCTGCATTCTGAACCATTTTTTGTCTTTTCTTCACCTTTTCATAGCCCTACTTCAGTCTTTTGTCCTCTCATGTGTTTTTTTTCCTTTTTTTGAATGAAGTGGCCAGTGCACAATCCATATTTTTGTGAGATGTTAACAGATATATTTAGGTCTTTTCAAGCACCTGACAGAAACAGTAATGTACACAATTAGAACATGATTAATTTAAGTTACAAAATTAATGCATATTAAAATGAAAGCTTGGGGCCACATGAAAATAGACGGCCGGCCACAGTTAGTCCCCAGGCCTTCGTTTGGACATCCCTGAGCTAAACACTGATAACCATCATCTGTTAAAACATCTGTAATATTCCAAACACACAAACCTATGACTGTGAAAGCTCAGACATTAACAAAACATCACATCATAAACACAATGTTTTAATTCCAGATTAAATGTTCTGGAGCCAATCTTAAACCAAAACCAATCTTATTTTTGTAATTGCAAGAAAGACCTTTTGCTAGTTCTCAAATTGAACTCTTCACGTATCACCAAGGATATACAACTCATCGCTATGACTTGTATTTAACTTTTCTTATTACAACTCCAATTCCAATGTAGTTGGGACATTGTTTAAAATGTAAATAGAAGCAGAATACAACAATTTGTGAAACCTCTTCATCTTATGTTCAATCGAATACACCACAAAGACAAAAATTTAAAATTCAAACTGATACATTTTTATTGTTTTTGTGAAAATATTTGCTCATTTTGAAATTGATGCCTGCAACACATCTTTGTGGTGTATTCAATTGAAAATACACTGAAAAAAGGAAATAGTTGGATTACATTAATCATATTGTTTCAACTGGTAACACCTGAAAGAATTCAATTCCCTAAAGTTATGTTAGTAAGCTAAATTAACACACGAGATTAACTCAAATGTACTTAATGATCCATTTTGTTATTTTTTAGTTAGATTTATCCAAAATTATGATGTGAAAAAAGTTGAATTATTAAGTACATTTGACTTAATAAATTATGTTAATGAGATTTACTAATGTAATTTCAAAGAACTGAATTCATTTAGGTGTTTCCAATGTAAACAATTAATCTAAGTTTGTCCAACTATTTCCTCTTTTCAGTGCTGCTCCTTTTTGACATAACCAGCTAACTTAAAACTCACATCAAGGTGGTAACACTGAATTTGAAGGTGATATGACAGAGAAAAATACGTTGCAAACCTTAACTCAAAAAATGGTGTATAATTTATCCAAAAAATGACATTACTTCAACCAATCATAAACTCCTTTTTTACAGTGTAAGTTGAAGATGATTTGCAAATCATTGTATTCTGCTTTTAATCACATTTTACACAGCATTTGGGGGCTGTTCATGAGAAACAATTGCCCAATGTATAACATACACAAATATCATAAAATGGGATGATATAGTTTCTCCGTGTACCACCAACTTTAAATTAAAATTGAAGTTGCATCTCACATTAATATCTTGCTGTTTTATTTATTTTGAAAAAAATGAGGAGTTCAGTTTTTTTTTTTTTAGAAATGTATTCAAATGAGTGTCAAATATTTTGCAACTTGTATGGATTAACATGTTTATAGAGTTGACATATTTGACCCAAAGAGGGGTCTTGGAGGAAAAGTTTGGGAGCCAGTGAGTTAGTTTGAGTTGATCCTGTCACAATAGATTCAGCGTTGGTCAACCTTCTTTCTTGAACACCTTCCAGGTCTCCAGCCTGGCCGTGCTGTCAGAAAATGAAGAGCTTATTTACATTCCTCCATCCTGAGTGAGGAGCTGCAGAGGCGAGGCAGTGGAGAGGATTCTGGCTGTCTGCGTCCCTGTCCTCATTAGAGCAGAGCTGGTCTGTTTCCCTGCCTCTCTCTCTCTCTCTCTCTCACACACACACACACACACACACACACACGCACACATGCACACGTTGCTATCTCCAGCTCTAAACAGGCTGACAGTTTGAAGATAGGCCCACTGTGCTGAGCAGAGCAGAGCAGAGGGCTGCGAGATGAGAAAGCCCCTGAGTAAAGGAGAATGCAGGCGAACGCTTGTAATTGGGCCCTGAGTATCAGCTGCCAAATATCTCCTGTTAGTTCTCTCTGCTTTTTTCCCCCCTATTACTATGCTAATGCTATGCCATCCATGCATGCAAATGAGACAGGGCGCACTTGGCAGAGTTCCTGCCCTCAGCTGGTCTCTGTCGCAGGGAGAGCGATGCTCCCTTTTTCTTCTGCTGATTGCTAACACAAAAACAAACAAACACACACACACACACACA
>RPOG01006236.1:0-25496 GCA_008086565.1 Thalassoma bifasciatum | reverse complement strand
CTGGAACACAACTCATTTTGTATATTGCCTTGTTTTGGCCACAGAGCCTCGCTGATCCCCCTCAGCAGAACATTTTACATTTGGAACACTCCTCATTTACACTTGTACAGACGAGCTGCACAGCGGCCGAGGAGTGGCATCATGAATAAAATTATCATTTCAAAATATCAGCGGTGAAATTATCCCTTCCTGCGCGTGCCTGTGTGTGTATGAGCCTGCTTCTCATGTAAGGAGGGGACTGGAGGAGGAGCAGGGAATTGAGAGGCAACTGTGAGAACTTGTCAGAAGATATTAGAGGAGTCTCCTGGACCATGGACTCTGGCTGGGAAATAGAAACAAGAAATTAGGCTCTCAGACCTTAGTCAGGCTGTTTACACCATGAACTTCGATAAAAAGTTAGTTTTATTTTCAATTTAAGTTTCAGAAATGAACATTCCTTTCTTTGAAACAGTACTCTCTGCAGCGCAAAAACTCTTTAACAGCAAATGAAGGAAAAATAAGACGTTATTTTTCAGCAGAATGAGCATGAAGTGTTAATTGAGTTAGCTAATTAATCACTAATAGACATACTAATTACCACCTGAAGCACAGAGTGAGACGTCCATATTAATACAACTGTAAGTGACAACTGTGCACGCAAGACATGTGTCTGGGAATCCATTTTCTGTATCCTATGAGCTGTGAATCTTTCCAGAAATGTCCTCAAGTTTTAACAATGAATCTTAAAGTTTGAAAGTCATTAACAACCAAGATTTATTGAGGAAGTGCAAAGCAACAGCAGCTGCAGGCAGCATTGGCACCTATTAAAATATGATATTAGGAGACGACCCGAAGCCTCAGTATTTTATCAGTTTATGTTTTTACCATTATTTAAGCTGGAAGGCCTCATTGTGACAAAAAAATCTGTTTACACGAGTGTCCTTGCATAGATAGCAGCATGTCACAGAACACAAAAGACAAAACAATGACATATGCAAATGACCATATTCCAGTGTAACATCCGACAAATCAGCCATCACTGCATTAACAATCTGATGTGTCATTCTTCAACACCATCAGTCTACTTTTACAAAGATTTAAAGAGACCTGCCTTATATCAACAAACAACAATGTTTACTCTTTTTAAATCATAATGACGACAGAAACTTCCAAAACAACCCTAATCAAAAGTTTACATACCCTGGTGATTTTAGCCACTATAAAATTGCTGTTGATTACAGTGACGCCTCTTGCCAGGATCAAAACATAGTTTCCCATGAGCACCATCACCTACTGATGGTGCTCATGGGTGCTCATGAAAACATTCTCTTGCCAAGGAGTGCATTTGTTTTGGAGGGCAGATCGCCTTTTTAACTCTACCCTTCTTTGTTCAAGACAATTTTCTTGAGGATGCAAAGCAATGAAGTAATGTTTTGTATAGTAACGTAGAGTTATTGTTTGAAAGGTGACAGCTATCAAACTTTGTACACTCAGTTTGTTTAGTGCCAAAAAGATGAGCAGATTAACACAGCAGGGTCCTCTGAGTGCACTGTTATGTCAGTGAATCCTGGTTATGTGCTACCAGTGCTCATCTACCAACCAACCATCTATCAATCTCACCGAGCAGAAAAAATGCAACCTGGCTCTTCGTTTTATTAATAGACTCTCAGGTTTGAACAGACGTAGGCATAGTGTCATTAAAATGAGTTTCGTCTATTTGCCGTAAATTCATGCTCTCTTGGGAAAATCGGACCTGGCCACAGATACAAAGAAATAACATTTAGAGACAACCAATTCTGGTGCTGATACCACATTTCAAATTCTGGATCGTAAACAGGCAAATATATAAAAGTGAGCCAATAAAGTCCAGTGGCTATAATTTGGATTACCTAACAGGACTTCAGCTGCTTGTACACTTCGAATGTACCTGTTCACATTTCTGGAATCAGCAGATTTAATGATGTTTCAATAAAGGCTCAAATAAATAAAAAATATTGTGTTTGTTTTTTTTTCCTGCACAGACTTCCACTTAAAAGGGGTGTTTCTGTCACAATTCAACAAGGTTTTGATTTGAGTCTTAGAGTAAAGTAATGTTCCCCCTCAATCAGCTTGTCTTTTTCTTGGATCACTCAGTCTGTCTGACTGTAAGCAGGCTGGAAACTGCCTCGTCAACATCGGCCTCAGCTCTCTGTGACCTGGCCTCCTGGTGGGAGAGTTCAATATATGCATGGATTGAACTTAACCCTCCATCCTGTGCACTTTCAGGGCAAGCCTTCCCTGCTCCAAGTGGCCCCCGCCCCCGCCTACACGACTCTCTCCATGGAGGACCGTGACTGGCCATACGAGCTCCATGCAGGTCCACCCCTCATCTATCAGTGACACTACAGGCTGACAGAGCACTTATTCACGCTCACTCATGAATATTCAATTTACTCCTACTTCAAGGGTACCAAAGACATATCTATACACAGGAGAGCGGAGCGGCATCCCTCTCTCTGTTTGCTCTTTCTTCTCTCCTCTCCCTCCTCCTCTTCCTCTGCTTTCCTCTTTACTCGCATACATCCTAAACATCGACGGAAACACGCAGACCTTAATTTCATGCGCATGTTTCATTAGAGGTGTCGACCAGAAGACATTTTTCCCTGACACTTTGAGCAAGCCAACACAATCCTGCACCGTTTGCGCGAAGGAAAAATCCCATTTGTCCTTTGTCAGCACAAACACTTTAATTTGAGGCTTTCACTCCTGAGTAAGCAGCAGATCTCCTCAGAAGCCCTCAGAGACACAGGAAACGCATGTGGGTCCTTCAATCTCTCCCTCATCAGCAGAGACACACCTCATTCCACATGGCCTCCATGTTTTTTATCCATCAGCAGGGGCATGCATAAGTCAAGAGGAGAGGAGAGAGTGCAGGTGTGTCAGCGTATAAAGAGCTGGCACGACCGGCGGTCACACCGATGCTGTGAAGTCTTAAAACGCTGCGCTGTTCAGAAGAGTTTGGAGGTTTAGTTACAGCCTGAATCAGTCACAGATGTGAGTACAGCTGAGCATTTTTGTCTGAAATGATGTCGTTTCTGACACTCAGAGTCTGTGTTACCATATAGACGGCCAGCTCAAGCTGAATGAAACAGCACCCAGCATGGAACCTGAAAACTGATACATTTTTAGCCCTAGTAGGATACTTAAAAATAAAGTGGAACACACAGAGGAGAGGTTTCTGTTGAGCTCTTGTGACCATACAGTGTCATGTCTGATACTAACATGGAAACTTCCTGTTTGTATATGGTCTGCTTTGCTTTTAGGTCAACTCTTGCATAACCAGTTAAAAATCTCCTCATAGAATCTTTAAATCTGATCACTCTGAAGCCTGTGTTTTAAAATAACTTACAAACTGGTACACGGCTAGAACAGCCTGCAAACTAACCACTGATCTGGCCAGTGAGAGTCAGACATAGGAAATCCAAAGGTTAACAGGTTCTCCAAGCTGACCCTATTCTCAGTGCCTATAATAACTATATATGTGCTATATACAGGCTGGAGTCCTCAGTTTTATATTATACTACTGTTATGCCCAGGGATTAACTAATCAAAAACACTGTGTTTGAAAAGGTCAGACACTTTTTTGACCTTTTATTCCATAAAACAGGGGGTACAGATGGCTGTGGGAGATGATACTAATGCGCTGGGTTTGGCATATTATACTTATTCTTTTAACAGAAGGACTTTTTAGATGTGTTTGACAGGAACAGATCAGGTATGTACATGCTAAAGCTGAGTGATGCTAGTTCAAATCTGTAATACATGAGAAGGCACTTATAACAGAAACACTCAAAAGAGAAATGTGAAGATACAAACTTTGCCACAGTTGCGCTTCTTGTCCATTTTTCAGAGAATATGAATGATAACACAAAGACTTTTCTTTCACTCATGGTTAGTGGTTGGGTGAAGTCATTTATTGATTACTCTTTTTAAAATGTAATGACATCAGACACTTCCAATATGACCCTGATCAAAAGTTTACATACCCTGGTGGTTTTGGCTTGATAATATGAACACAAGTTAACACAAATGGGTTTAAATGTCTACTAAAGGTAACCATCCTCACCCGTGATCTATTTGCTTGTAATAAGTGTGTGTATAAAAGCTCAGTGAGTTTCTGAGCTCCTGACAGATTATTGCGTCTTTCATCCAGTACTGCACTGATGTTTCTGGATTCTGGTCATGGGGAAAGCAAAAGAGCTGCCAGGGGATCTGCAGGAAAAGGTAATCCAATTGTGTAAAACAGGGAGGGGATATAAAAAGATATCCAAGGAATCGAAGATGCCAGTAACCAGTGTTCAAACTCTAATTAAGAAGTGGAAAATGAAGGATTCTATTGAAACTAAATCACAATCAGGTAGATCAACAAAAATTTCAGTCACAACTGCCAGGAAAATTGAAACAAATTTGCTTGGCTGTTTGAAGATTTACAATAAGGATGTACTTGAAGAGAAACGGGCTTCATGGTCAAGTCACCAGAAGAAAGCCATTTCTTCAGAAATATAACAAAGTATCCCACTTACAATACACCAAACAGTACAGATAGCCTCAGAACTTCTGCAACAAAGTCAGAACATTTTGGGCACAACCATTAACGTTACACTCGGAGAAGACTCAACAAGGCATATGATGAAAGGTCCACCTTTCAAATTTAAAAACACTGAAGTGAATCACTGATGTTTTGAGAATGTGTGAGCGACAAAGTCTCAGGAAACTTGGTCAAAACTGATGGCAAAATAAATGCAGCATGTTATCAGAATACTGGAGGAAAATTTGCACTAATCAGCTCAGAAGCAGTGTATGGGATGTACTTGGATGTTCCAACATGTCAATAATCCAAAACACAAGGCCAAGTCCACCTGCCACCGACTACAGAAGAATCAAGTGAAGGCTCTGGAGTGGCCATCTCAGTCTCATGACCTCAATGTCATTGAGCCACTGGGGTGAGACCTTAAACGTGCAGTTCATGCAAGACAGCCCAAGAATTTATAGGAACTGGAGGATTTTACCAATAAGAATAGGCAGCTTTGCACAAAAAAAATTCAAGCTGTCATTGATGTTTAAGGGGGGAATACATGGTATTAATAACTGTAAACTTTTGATCAGGGTCATTTTACAAGTTTATGTTGTCATTATGAATTTAAAAAGAGTAAACAGAGTAGTCTGACAGTAATTGGCTTCACCCAACCACTAACCATGAGTGAAAGAAAAAAATTGTGCTATCGTTCATATTCTCTGAAAAATGGCTAAAAAAACATAAATTCTACCAGGGTATGTAAACTTTTGAGCACAACTGTCTGCCTTTGCTTGACTTTGACAACGTTTTAAAACTGCTCCTTACAAACATTTACAATCTGTTTGTGATGTGTAGGCACATTTTACCATCACCCTTTCTTTTTATCATCTGGGTCTGAAATATCTGTGTATAGCAACTAAGACCTTCTATTACTTGGGGCTAAAACTCTGGATGATTGCGACTGTCAAATGCTCAATAACCTGCATGTAAACAGGCGACTGTGTGATGTCTGTGTGTGTGTGTGTGTGTAATGTGTGTGCTTGTTTATAGGAGTGGAATCAGGTGTTAAGGCGAACTCCTACTCCACCAAACTGCCAGATCATAGCTGCTGCTTCTGCATTGTCAGTCCAGTCCCGACCATCCTTCTACAGAATCTTCAATATTATTGAACACCTGCCAATACCTGTTCTCTCCTGCAAGCGAGGTGGTCCGATCTGGCCTTTTGATACTCCCTCCTTATACTCTCAGGCTCATCGTTGGACTCACATGCTCCATGATTCACACTCTCTCTGGTTTCTCCGACCTCAAACTCCCCCTGGATTCTCTCCCCCTTGGACTCACCGAGCCCCCCCCCACGCCCCTCTGACTAAGCCAAAACTCTTCATTCATTTTTCAGCTTCAAATAACTCTTTTTCTCCTGCAGTCTCCAAGTCCCTGTGATGTATTTGGGCTGTGTCTGATGAAGCTAGCATAAAACTACATGACTGGAGCAACCCATGTGGACAGCTCAGTAATATTAACAAAAAAGAAGGGGCGCAGATGGCCGAGTGGATTAGGTTGCGTACCATGAGGTTTGCCCTCGAGCGGATGGCCCGGGTTTGAATCCGACCTGCGGCCTGTTTCCCGCATGTCACTCCCCACTCTCTCCCCCTTTCTTGCTCTATCCACTGTCCTCTCTCCTATCCAATAAAGACACAAAAAAGAAAAAAAAAATTAATAATAATAATAATATATAACTCAACAATAACCTGAAGGTAGTGAAGGCTGGTGGAGCTGAAACAGGGCTAAACATGTCTCTGTGTATCTAATGTCTCCGTGTGTCTCACATTCCATTTTAGTTGTATATTTTAGCCCCTGGTACCTGACAGTGTCTTCTTTTGTGGTCACTCCTTCATATTTGGATTGCCCTCTTGTCTTTCCCCTTTCCAATTGTGTCCCTGAGGAAGAGATAAAGTCATATAAATCCATCCAGTTACTCAACCCTCTAAGCGCCAAAGTTGCAAAATTGTGACAGGCAACATTGCTGAATGTTAAATTCAGCCATAGCTGAAAATATGGTGCCTCATGCAGTTAGGACTTTACACCAGGAGATGGCAGATCTAATATATATTTGTGGGCATGTTTTTATTCAAAATTTTGGACTATACAGAGCTTGAGACTGCCCCCCCCTGGTCGATGAGTAGAGGAGCATAACAGAGAGCAAGAGAGCGAAATTTAGCGAGAGGTCAGTTCACTGTTGATGAGGTACTTCGTAAAGTAATATCTGACTCAGATTCTGAAGCGGTATATTCACCCTCTGGTGAAGATGTTCAGTCGTCCAGTGACAACATACTGGAGCCGATGCTTTTCTCCACAGTGTCCGAGGGTGTAGCAGAGCTGGTCAAAACACTGCCAATGTAAGGGGCATAGCAGGAATGTGAAAAACTGCAGAAACTACGGCAGATGCGGAAGAAGCTATGTCTGTCGGTATAGTTTTACAGATGTTTACAGATGTTTCTGTACTTGAGTGACTTAACTCATATCTCAGACTTTGGGTCATACAGATGATTTTTCTCATTAGACCCGTTAGAAGCTGCATCTGCCACTAAACTTACAGATGTTTACAGAGCATCTATAAAGTAATGTAATTCGATACGACTGCCGGTGATGTCATAATTTGCTAATTAGATAAGTGAATTTACACCTAATACAAACTTTGGGTCATACTGATGATTTTTCTCATTTACAGTATCCTTTTATGTCTAACCATTTTAGAACTGCAACCTTCTGAAATACTGATTTCCAAACTGAACATCATTTTGTAAACTGTGGTGCCCAAAGGGTTAACATCTTCACTTCATCTTCTGTTCTTTACTTTGTCCTCATTTATGTATTCATAAGATGGAATATATGTACCTTTCATTTCCACGTCATGTTAAAAATGTTGTTTTAATGCAAACTTTCTGTGACAGAATGAGCAGACGAGCAAAAACAGGGAATCCTGGTGTCATTGGCTGTGTACACACTGCAGCCTTATTGGTCAAATCCTAACTTTTAGTTTGGCTCTTCATATCACATTTTCAGATGTGAACTGTCTGTATACTGCAATGTAAACAGTTTGTGCTCCTGAAGTGACCCACATGCTCAGTTGAACATTAATGATGTCACACACAGGATGGTGTTGATGGAAATACACATGCCGGCAGCTGACACACATGTGAGCATGTTATGTTTAAAAAAAGGACGAGAAGAAAAATTGAATGTCTGGGGCACAGAACTGTGATGGGTGTTGCTCCAGAAAATGCTTAGTTTAATTTACTTTTGATTAGTTTCAGTATTAGTTTTGGTCTTTTTTGTGATATGATGTAGTTGCCAGGACAGGGATTCATATACGTCAAAATAAAAAAATAAAAAACACATTGTGCAACAAAAACTCAAACCATCATACCATTTTCAAAAATGCAATCAAAGGACAGAAAAACAACAATAAATGTGTAACTCAGTGTTACTCTGTCTTGACACTGGTGAAAAAAGATGAAATACTGATAATGAGTGTGAGAAGGATTCACAAAGTCAAAGATTAGAGACATTTCCTCTTTGATTTTAATTTTTCATTTACTTCAGGTAATTTTAAGTAAACTGTACAGTTTAAATTGATTTGTTATTGTTTTCCTCAATTTCAGTTCACTAAAATGTTTTTTCACCTCTTGTTTTCTTTTCCTTTTTTTTTTTTTTTAAATTTCTGTGTGTGTGTGTTTGTGTGTGTGTGTGTGTGTGTGTGCGTGTGTGTGTGTGTGTGTGTGTGTGTGTGTGTGTATTTTAGGAACTTTACTAAAGTTGTTTGCATGATGTTGTTTGCATGACCCACTGCACTGTGGGGTGCTTTTATTGGTCACATCATGGGTAACATTTTAAATCCTCACTCATCACTGAGTGGCACATGTTGGATGGTTTGCTTTGTAAACCACAGCACTGGTTATCCAATCAGCTCCTGAGACTCACTCCAAATGCTGCTGCTTACCTCTTGACTGACTTTTAAAATGTTCTTGATGAAGGCATATCTCTCCCCTTTTGCTTTTTTGATATTAATGCATTAATCTCCTGAAAATTTTCCTGTTTGTTTTGATTATGATATGTTTTTTTGTTTTCTTCTACGTTTTCCCTTGTAAAGCAGTTAAGTCGACATCACTGATATCACATTAATTGTGAATAAGCTGTGAAGAGTCTTGAAAAGCAAACTTTAAATCTCTTTCTGTGATCCTGAAAATTCCGGATGCAGTGACTGTGATGAGCACTGACTCTGACTCTGACTTGTGTTGGTGATGATTTGTGTTGTAGCTCTCTGGCTGTGATGAGAACTTAATTAGCAGTTTGTGGAGCTGGCTGCTGCTGTGGCGGCGGGCTGCATTGTGGATAGCAGTGAGGACGCTGGGGCAATGAGCGGGCTAAGTGCAAACCTCTGTTCTCATAATTGCACATCTGTTTCCCGTTGCTTGCTCCCATAATTGCTTCCTCCTCAGTCATCTCCACTGAGGCCGGCTGCAGGTGACTGCAGGTAAAACGGGACGGGGGAAACCTGTCTGTCCCAGTTGTACCTGCTATGTGCAGGTACAACTGGGACAGATGTTTTGACAGCTTCTCCTGGGCGCGCGCACACACACAAACACACACACACCCACGCACACACTCACATACACACACAAACACACAAAGTATGCATGCATATTGAGTATAATGTTAAGTCTTACATCAGAGCACCATCTACTGACTGAGGAGAGAACAGCAAGTTTTAACAGGATCAAATGAAGACGTTGTGTAATCATGCTGTGATTTCCTCTTTACTTCTCAAACACACTAACACCTTTACTACACTGTGAATGTCATGGGTAGAGTGTTTTTGCTTTTCTTTACTTAGTCTGTCGTTGCATTCTGTGATAAACACCACCAGGAAACCTCATGCTTCGACAGGAGGTGTGAGAAGTACACTGTAAAGTGTTTTAGTGTGAAATTACTGTAGGTTACTGGTGAAACTGCTGCCTGTAATTTACAGTAATTTTACAGTGTCCCCCTGTAAAAGATAAACACAGCAAATACATGTAATTGAATTAACAGTATCTTGCTGCATAAATGTATAAATACAGTATTTTACTGGTAGCAGTTTCACCGTACTCTGCTGTGTATTTACAGTATTTGCTATGTAGAAACAGGAATTTACTGTTGTCTAAATGTGCAGTTACTTACAGTAGACTCAACAGTTATAATATGTTACTATTTTTCAAGACAATAAACTACATAGTGCTGTACGTAAAACCAGTGTGCACGGACAGGATACCATCTGAGTTCTTTATGGCTCAGTATTTTTGTAAACCATTATAATGGAGTGTTTTTAACCACAAAAAGGCTGCTTGCACAATCTACCATTGGACGGCAGGATCTCATATTAATCATGTTCCCTCCTCCCTTACTCACTCACTCATGGCTACAATCCCAATACCGGTTACAAATCACAAGCTCTGCTCCAAGCTCCAGACCTTCACTCTGAGCCTGAGTCCAGACACTCTCTGTAGGATACTTGTCCAAGCCACTAATATCAGTGACCTCTTTGTATTGATCCGAACCCAAACCTTATGACCAGAGGTGAGTCATTCCAGCTGCCTTTCCATAGCTTTAATATTCCGATCAACCAAGTATGGGTAACAAATGTGAAATGCATTATTATTATTTTGAAAAAAAAAAAAAGAGGGGGCGGGGGGAGAAAAACCAGAAAGCTTGCAATAAAAAGTCACTTTTGATCTTTATTTTTCAATATCTGACCATCTCAGGGAGTCAGGACCCCCACTGTTAAGTCCACCATCATATCTGCTCTCAAGGTAACACTTGAAAGTATCATGGAGAAAACTCATATTATTCCATTTGACGTGCAGAGTTAAAACCCCTCATTGACTTCAGAAGTGAACCAAAAAAAGAAAAGAAAAAACGTTTTAACATTTTTATAAAGGAGGAGGAACCTTCCTAAATGTGAAGTTAAATAAATCACTACACAGTAAATGCAAAGTTTGTGAAATGTTTTACTGATGTTGAGATGTGAGGTTTTCTCTCATTGCACCACATGGTGTCAGTATCTCAAAACAGTGCAGCGCCTGTGTACACTCTACACATAGACACACAGATACACAGACACACACCACCATAGGGGGGCCTAAAACTCTGATCGCCCAAGTATCACATAGGTCACTTGGACATTTTTTAAATCTTAAAGGAGTCAAACTAGGTTATGAATGTACTTTGACTGGTCTTAATACTGGAAATCTGGGTTTTAACCTATTTTATTCAAGGATTCAAGTATTCAAGGAGTTTTATTGTCATTCATCACTTGTAAAACATGGATGGAACGAAATTAGGTTACCCTGGTCCCAGAGCAAGCCCAATTGTAGAAATGAGAATAAAATAAATATATACAAATACACGAATAAAAAAGAGAATAAAAGAAGAACACAATCAACTAGCCTTTGTAATGAATAGATAGAATTAAATAATCATCTGTAATAATATACAGTCTAAACTAGGTTATGAATGTCCTTTGACTGGTCTTAATGCTAGAAATCTGAGTTTTAACCTACTTTAAAGGAGTCAGAAATAATACTATAGTGTTTGTGTTTGCACTGACCTAACCAAGTTTGAGAATAACCTAAACTTTTTATATTTGGTAATATTAAGCCTTCCAGTGTGTTAAGAGAAAGTAAAAACAATTCAAAGTGAAACAAAACAAACTAAAAAAGATACACTTGTGTTTTAAAGGTTGTAATGAAGTAGGAACTGGAATTTAAAAAACACAACATATCCAACTTCTCAAGCCTTTCTTTCTCAGTTACTCACATTTTCACTGTTTAAAAAAAAATCCCTCCTTTTTTTTTTTTGGCTGTTGTTTTTGTTGTAAGCAGCCGTACACACATTTCATTTCCTTATCATGCCACAGTCCACCTTAACTCTAACTCTAAACATGTCTCTGATTCATTTATAAGGCCATCAGATGTCACATGATGAGTTCTTGTTGTTTATTGATAAACAATGACTGACATTATTATATTTTTACAGTCAGGATACTGTAAAATTACAGGCATCATTTCCTCCAGAACATTCCTGTAAGTTTTCAGTGAGAAGTTTTACAGTGTGTAAGAGTTGTCTTTTAAATTTCTTTAAGGGGAGAGAAGAGGTACTTTGTCTTCTTAACTCTTTAGGCACCACAGTTTTTTCAATAAAATCTTCAGTTTTGAAGTCACTATTTCAAAGGTTTTAGCTTGAAAATGTTTAGAGATGAAGGCCAACTGTGAATGAGAAAAATCATCAGTGTGACCCAATGTTTGTGACGGGAATACACTCAAGTACAGAACGTCTGTAAACATTTGTAAAACTATGGCGACAGACACGGCTTCTATTTCTGTGCTTTTTACATTTCCACTACCCCCTTCACCATTAGCGGTGTTCTGACCACCCCTTCTACCACCTCAGACACAGAGAAGCAAAGTATCAGCAAGTGTGTGTATGTGCTGCTTATGGAATGTCATGGCGAACAGACTTACTGCTGCCACACACAGAAGCAGCGTCACTTCTGTCTTACTGGACGACTGAACATCTTTAACAGAGGGTGAAGGTTCATCTTCAGAATCTGACTCAGCTGCTACTTTGTCATCGGTGAACAAACCTCTTTCTATGTTCCTAATCTCCTCGACTGGAGGGCAGTCTCACACTCTATAAAGTTCAAAACTTTGACTAGAAACCTGTCCACAAATATTGCTCAGCTTGAAGTTAGAGATGTTCGCCATCTCCTGGTGTAAAGTACTAACTACATGAGGCACCATATTTGCAGCTATGGCTTGTTAAACTCAACAATGTTACTTGTCGCAGTTTTGCAACTTTGGCACTTGGTGGGTCAATGTGAAACTCAGTCTACTGAAGAATTTCCTGATTCTTCTTAAGAAACGTCTCTTCAGCTGCTTCTTTCACTGTTGACTAATCAATGACCAACCACAGCTCTCTATCCACACAGACCTCCTTCTCGATTGCAGGCCAGTGACAGCTGTATAGTGATGCAATACATTTGATTGAGATTGAGGTGATTTGAGCTTTTTGACATGAAGTGTTATCCTGCTGGAAGTCTCCATCGGAGGATGGGTACACTGAGATCATTGTTACACCCCAACTAAAAGTGACCCCATGGGGCTAACAACAATCCACAAAAGATTCCTATAAAAACACTAAAACACACCTCAAACAGTACAAAAGGGATTTATTAAGAAAAATTCCACCAGGAATAAAATGCACAAACTAAACACAAAACAAAATCTCAAAATGAGAGACAGCAGTCCAGCAGTCCTACATACTACGACATGTAGTATGTAGTATGACTGTTTTCTTGGACCTGTTTAGACTTGTACTACCTTGGATTACTGTTTTGGAAAGTGGAGCTTATTCATTTTTTTGTAATGTGTACCTTTATCATATATAAAGAAAAAAAAACTTTTGGTATATTTGACATTTCAGTCATTGATTCACTATATCAATCAGATGTGAAGTTACAAGAACAATAAAAGTAGATAAGTCGAATTAGAGTTTAATGAAATGCATAGAAAAAAGTGTAAATGAAATTAAGCATGGGAAGGGAATAGTAGTTTTAAATGATTTATTTATTTAATTTCATTTCATAATCTTCAGTGGTTCAAGGAACATTTTAAATTTATTTAGAAAAAAAAATCAGGGAAAGATTTCAGGATCTGGTTCAATTAAATTTGTAAAGGTACAGAAGTTTATTACAGCAAAATCAGCATATTTAATTTCTAATCTTACACCAAAAGTTATGGTGTATTGACAATAAATCTAGAGCGAACTGACTTTTTTTTCACAATTGATGGAAAAAACTGTGACCACATTACCAACATAGGCTGTCGGTTGAAAAAAAAAAAAGTGATTAAGTGATTTCTACTAGCTTTTATGAATTTTGTAGAAGTAAACACCTCTTTTAGAACATGAAGTGAGCAGATTTGCTGGTGTTTCTTCTGGGTCACTTTACTTTTATCCCACAGACCATTTCACATTTTTGTTGTCGTGTTGTAGTTGTGCTGATTTATTCTAGTCGGTGTCAGTTAGTCACATAAACCTGAGTGCTCCTGCATAGACAAACGGCATTTGCACTGTGCATTGTGGGAAACAGTACGCCAGGTAGACTGGTCTGTTGCAGACTGGGAAATTTCCCAGATCAGTAGAAACATCCGGGAACTTGGAGTATACTACAGATCTCACAGTTTTCACATACTGACGACTACATACTGAATTTCAGCCATAGTAGCAGGCACCAGAAGTTAAGTAGCCAGTTTGGAAAACAGCCACAGTCACTCAAAAGGGGATGAACATGGTCAGTACTTAGGTTGGCAGTAGACGTTAAACCAGGCTCAGTTGAAGAAGCCAAAAATAGAATAAACACTTGAGGGAAACTGCTCTACTGTTCAGTTAGCATGAGCTGACATTATCAGAGATGTAAAAAATGTGAAACAAACCACACAGCTGTAGGGAAAGAGGATTTATGGACACCTTCAAACTCACATAAATGAAATCACCCATCAGAAAACATGTGCCAGCCTGCCGCTTCAAACAGGGTCTCAAACCCTTCACATTAATGCAGCACAGTCTCAGTGGGCCAATAGGGACGTAGTTTACAATCTCTCATGGTCCCTTTATGGCTTCATTTTCAAGTTTCTCTTTTTGTCACAGTCCTTTTCCTTCAGGGTTCATATTGAAATACACAAACACCATACGATACAATACAGACAAGAGAAGACCAGCTGGAACCTCAGAGCATAAGACCCAGGTCTAAATAAAGCCCCTGATCTGCCCCTTGTGTGGCACAGATAAGGTGTGTGTGTGTGTGTGTGTGTGTGTGTGTGTGTGTGTGTGTGTGTGTGTGTGTGTGTTATTTTTACTTTTAATTTACCTTTTATTTACAGAAGTGCCTCTGAGTTGACGTCAATTCTTCAAACTTTAAAGCAGGGTAATTTGACTTATAACTTAGAAGGACTGATAGTTCCCACTTTAGTCCAAATGGTGTGTCAGGTCAGGTGATCAGGATCACAGCACAGATGCGCAAATGAATGTACAGTTAAAACATTTTTGACATCTTGACATGTTGCTTTGATTTGGTATTTGATTCATACCACTATTTCATTTCCCATACAGATACACATACCAATACTGAAACCGATACTCAAAGTGATACCCTTGTACTCTTAAAAACAAACAGAATCTCATAGAGTTTAATTTGTATGGATTTGCTCAAGATGGCTATCTAAAAAGCATCATAGTCAAACTGTAAGACACATTCTGTTTCCCTCAAGAAAAAAATGACAGTATCTCTGAGGCTTTTTTGGCTTTCTCTTTACTGCATGTCACCCAAAGTAATGGAAGCAGCCTAAGGATCAGATTGGATTGAACAACTTGTACTTCTGTTTAAAGGTAGGATGTGCAGGATTTTTCTAAAAAGTAAAATATCAGCCTTTAAGGGAATAAGGAAAAGCAGTTATGAGAATTCATGCAGACCCCACCTTCAATATATCCGATTCCTTAATCTCTGGGGACTTCAAATTTTGGGGGCAAATATAACCTGGCTCCTCATTTTATTGATAAACTCTCAGGTTTGAACAGATCACTGCAGAATAACTGCTTCATGTGGACAGGAATGAACATTTTGATGAACAGCTTAACACCTGTTTCGGCCCGTGCTCTATCACTCTCCTGTTTAGCTTTTTTTCTGCTTTGACTTTCTTTTCCTTCAGCCAGTCCAGCTCCTGTGTCCACCGTTACTAAAATATTGGGTTGCAAAAGGGTCTACAAGGGGGGGGGGGCACAGACACTGTCACACAAGTACAGAGGCCCATAATGGTCATACTGGAGTGAAACTAATAAATCATCAACATTTTTATCATGTTTCAGAGGCTAGCTAGCCAGTTTTCTAATAGCTTAGCGAGATTAGACAACCAACTGACGGACTGAAGTGAGAGAAAATCACAGATATATCTTCTTGTTGCTGAACTTTGCTGGTCAGCATAGTGTGGGTGACTATATTTTGAAAACCCAAAAGGAGGACACTCTATTGCATCTTGAAAAGGCTACAGGAATACCCAGAGATACTGACAAACAGCTAATTAGCATTGCAAACCATGAATTTATTTATTTTAAGTGAATATTTTTCTATAGCATGAACATTAGTCATGCCTCGCACCATAATTAAAAAGAAAAAAATTATATATTTATCTTGCATAAAAGTATAAATAAGGCCTGTATATCTGGATTCTATAGTTGAACATAAATAAAAATGGGGATATTAATTCGTGTTCTTTTGTAAACAGAAGAAAAGGTGGGGTCAGGTGTTCTTCCTTTATTTTGGACCAATCTAAAACTATAAACAATGGCTTAAAAATAAAGAAAACAAGTGGGTAGGAGGTTGCATTTCTTTGATTTTTTTTCTTTAGTCTCCCTCGTTTCAATAGTTTTCGAGGTCTCCAGAACTTTTATTTACCACTGACAAAAGTGCCAGCTTTGCAGACAGCACACAGAGTTTCCCGCCGGTCACAACCACGACAAAAAGAGGAGAACTTTTTTCTACAGTTTGTCTTTTAAAATGCACTCAGGCTTTGACATTTTCTGTCTGACAGTGCAGTGAAGGCAGCCAGAGCATCTTTTTTTGTTTCAATCTGAGAGGGAGCGGTCTGGGTCTTTTGCATCATGACGCGTGCAGTTTTCATACTCAATGTCTTGGCAAGTAGATAGATCAGAATAATGTCTGTGAACCAGTGCACTGCTTCATGGTCTATAGAACAACCTGTATATCTTAGGAATTTCATAAAATCCCCCTGACACAATTTTGTGACCAAACAGAAGGACATGTCTGGAGAAAAGAGGTGGTATGGTCACTCTCTGCGCCCAACACTCCCTCTGACGAACCCACGTCTCAGTCTGAACCTGTTGTGTTGCACTAGATGACCTCTGTTCTGACTCAGCTCTGTATTGTCTCACTCATCTGGAGCCCAATTCCATCCAAAGAGGACACAAGGCCCGTCCCCTCTCTCCCCATCCTTCTCTCCTCTTTGTTTCACCCCAACAGCCCATATTGTTTATATGGCAGCACTAAAAGACTGTCTCCCTGGTGACGATGTGACCCCTGCTGCTGTCGACCTGGTCCTCAGTAGCAGGCCTGATTGATGGTGGACCAGGGGACCATAAAGACGATCTGCAGTAGCCAGATTAGGCCAGACAAACATGGCCCCCGAATGCTGACCAGCCGGGAATGTTTGTTTACGGGAGAACATTCCAGCGTTTTTGCCGTTCAGACTCACAAACAACCAAGTTTCAGATAAAAAGCTGGATGATTATAAATGACTGAATAAATAAATGAATGAAAGCGTTTGTTTTGAAAGATGTAAAAGAAAAACAACAGGCAAACAGAGAGTAAAAAATAATGCAATTTTGCAAGAATTTCAGAAAAAAAAAAAAAATTGGTAAATCACTAATTTTACTTATTTTTAAAACATTTCCAAAAAGGAGCAGGAAGGTGTGAAACTTATTCATTTTCACCACTTCCCAAGTTTTAATTGGTGAAACAGAATCCAGTTAGATAACCTTATCTCTAAACACACACACACCAACACACACACAAACACACGCACATAATAACATATTGTCAGTTATTTTTTACTTATTTTCAATACATATGAATAAAAATAACCCGTAATGGTATATATATAAAATCAATATATATAATATGACTATTTTTATGTCTTTTTATGATTAAATGTTTAACTCAGGTCCAAATTAGGTTTTCTGCTTTGGTTTTGTTGTTGGTTCTTTGTTTGTTTGTCCCCTCTATCTTTGGAGAGCTACCTTGGGTTCCTTGAAAGGCGCTATATGAATTAAAGTTATATTATTATTATTATTATTATTATTATTATTATTATAGATCACTTTTGTATACTTAAACATGCTATCAAATGTATATCCCAAATCAATACAATATCTTTACATTTATAAAAAATATTTAAACACCCAACAAAAATACGTCTATGTATATGAATGTGCATACATATGCATCCACACACATGCACAAATTTACAAATATACAATTTGAGCCACATGCATGACAAACAGTGAAAATCAAGCAAGAGTATCAGAGTTATTCCCAGCCAAACTTGTCTTTTTTGCACTTTTTATGAGCCACATTAGATTGCTTAGGTTTTTGAAGGGTATTTTTACGCCACCTTAATTAAAAAAACAGACAACTTCTCAACAGCTGCATCATTTTCAAACTGTTGCAGCTGTATGAGAGTATAAGATGTTGCTTATTTTCCTAGAGACATGTAAAAGGAGTCAATTTCATCTCAGGTCTGTTTTGCAACTTTTGCAGCAGAGTAAGACAAAAAAAAGGAAACAGATGAATGGATTGTCCCTTCGTTTCTGTCCAATGCTTCTGGGAAAAGCCTTCATCCTCCCTCCACATGTAGGTCACCGGCCTTTTGTGTGCAGCGATGCGAGCCCACCGAGTGTTTGACGTTTCCATACCGCTCTTACAATCCTCAGGTTGTCATGGGAATGCTCGGGGTGGCAGCGGCAGCAAAGTTACAGTGGAGGGAAAAGAAAGCAGAAGAGGAGGAGGTCACTCAGCCTGGCCTCTTTTGTGAGGTTTCACTCTCTGTGGCTCAGAGTGTTAATGAAGACGGCTCCACTGAAGGAGTTTGTTGACTTCAGCTAAAACACTTCTTATCACTGAGAGCTCTGATTTAAGGTCTCACTCTCGGGTCAATTGTGTCACATTTACAGAGCGTCTTGAACTGTCTCCTATAATCCTGAAAAGTCTTCTCCTGGATGCTCACTCTGTTGCTGCTCAGCCAAAGTGAAGAGTTGACCNCCCACCGAGTGTTTGACGTTTCCATACCGCTCTTACAATCCTCAGGTTGTCATGGGAATGCTCGGGGTGGCAGCGGCAGCAAAGTTACAGTGGAGGGAAAAGAAAGCAGAAGAGGAGGAGGTCACTCAGCCTGGCCTCTTTTGTGAGGTTTCACTCTCTGTGGCTCAGAGTGTTAATGAAGACGGCTCCACTGAAGGAGTTTGTTGACTTCAGCTAAAACACTTCTTATCACTGAGAGCTCTGATTTAAGGTCTCACTCTCGGGTCAATTGTGTCACATTTACAGAGCGTCTTGAACTGTCTCCTATAATCCTGAAAAGTCTTCTCCTGGATGCTCACTCTGTTGCTGCTCAGCCAAAGTGAAGAGTTGACCTGGAGCCAGTAAAAGGAGTCTGCACACACACTGACTCCTGTGACACGGCCTCTGTGTTGAAGAGAGGGAACCTGAATGTCTAAATGTGTGGACAGACAGACGCATGCTCTCAGATTTTAACAACACAGACCTTGTAGAGTGTTGTAAAGTAGGTCAAAGTCGTGTCACCGTGGTGTGTGTTGCTCAGGGATGCACAGTGAAATGCCTTTACATCTCTCACTCTGCATTTCTGTTGACTGCTCTTGTTTTTACGGCACTGTCTCAGGAGCCAGCACAGCTCCTCCCTGTTTTAAACAGCTGTCAGGTGGTTTATTTCACCAATTAACACAAAATGTCAGTGTGATAGACTTTCACTTCCTCTGCCTCTTTACATTGGATCATTTAGACTTCATTTCCAGATTCCCTTGGTGGTTTAAAAATCCACCCATAATCTTGCCTCTTCATTACAACTAAACCTTACAGCACTACCAGACCCCTCAGATCTGCTTAACTGGGTTTCAATTTGAATCTTACATTGTTCTGTAGTGCAGTTTTAATTCATCAGTAAGGCAAATCAAAGAAAAATAACCATATATATATACACACAAAACCCCAATTCCAATAAAGTTGGGATGTTGTGTCAAATGTAAAAATGAAAAACAGAATACAATGATTTGAAAATCCTCTATAACCAAAATTCAATTGATTACACCACAAAGGCAATGTATTTAATGTTGAAACTGGTAAACTGTATTGATTTGTGAAAATATATGCACATTTTGAAATTGATGTCTGCAACAGGTTTTACAAAAGCTGGGACAGGTTCATGTTTCCCACTGTGTTACATCAACTTTTCTTCTAACAAAACTCACTGAGCGTTTGTGAACTGAGAAAAGTACTTGTTGAATCTTAGGAGCTGGAATTCTTTCACATTCTTGTTGATAGACAACTTCAGTTGTTCATCAGTTCCAGGGTCTTCATCGTCGTATTTTGCACTTCATAATGTGCCTTCACATTTTCAACAGGGCAACAGGTCTGGACTGCAGGCGGGCCAGTCTAGTAGCTGCAATCTTTTACTCCGAGGCCACGCTGTTGTAACAGGTACAGAATGTGTCTTCGCATTCTCTTGCTGACATGATCAAGGACGTCCATGAAAAAAAAAAAAAAAAGACGTGGCTTGGATGGTGGCATGTGTTGCTCCAAAACCTGGATGTACCTTTCAGCATTGATGTTGCCATCACAGATGTGTAAGTTGCCCATGCCACAGGCACTAACACACACCCCTACACCATCACAGATACTGGCTTTTGAACTTTTCGCTCATGACAATCTGAATGGTCTTTTCCTCTTTTGCCCCCAGAGGACACAACGTCCATGATTTCCAAAAACAGATTGAAAAGTGGACTCGTCAGACCACAGAAGACTTTTCCACTTTGCCTCAGTCCATCTTAAATGAGCTCAGGTACGAGAAGGTGGCAGTGTTTCTGTCTGTTGTTGATATCTGGCTTTGTCTTTGCATGGTAGAGTCTTAACTGTCACTTGTAGATGTACTGTTAACTGACAATGGTTTTCTGAAGTGTTCCTGAGGCCAAGCAGTAAGATCCTCTGCATAATGATGTTGGTTTTTAATGCAGTGAACAGCTCATGTTTCCATCTGAGTGAATTTCATTAACATCTGCTACTGAGAGCCAGTGTAGTGCAAATATACCTACTCCATACAGAAAGTGTTTCCCCTAGTTAGAGAGGGCGCTTGCATTTACTGAAGGTGGAGCAACAGCACTGCGCTCCATTCAATCCAAACGAAATCCAATAGTCAGATAACCCAAACCTGTTAGACCAAAATCCAGAAGACCCCTTGGTTAATGAATTCAAAAGTCTGTTAGTCAGACAATCAGAAAACCCAGTGATCAAAAAATCAGAAAACTTATTAGTTAGATAATCCAACGCCCTGTTAGTCAGAAAATCAGAAGATACTTTAAGAAGAGAATCCAAAGACCTGTTATTCTGAAAATTAGAGGCCCATTAGTCAAACAAATGATTTGGATTCAAGAGTTTCAACTTGATAAAAGCTTTTTTTAATTTTTATTTTTTATAAAGTTTTTTGGTCTAAGCTTTTAAACTAACATTCAGTATTATTATTATTTACCACTGTTAATAGTATGATTAATATTAATATTAATCTATTAATATACTAATATGGCCCAGGCTTGACAACAGGGTTGGTCAGGATCCTGTGTAAACCCCAGTGAAAAAGCCAAATCTGACTTGCAGGCTTCCTGAGAATGAGGCGAATCCCCGTTCACCTAATGTACGCCACACTGAGTTGTCTGTTTTAATCAAAAGGATATGTATCTAATGGCGCTTTTCCACTATGCAATTCCAGCCCTACTCTACTCGGCTCGGCTCTACTCTACTCGGCTCTACTCGGTTTGGTTAGCTTTTCCACTAGCCCGACTACAGACTCATGGTGGGCGTGGATTTTATAACAGCTGCGCTAAAGTGCTGCGCAGAAGTGCGTGCATGTTCATCTATAACGCCACACAAACATAATTTTGTACTAACATATGTGCCACTGTGGTCTTTAAAGGAAAAAACAAAGCTTTCAAAAGATTTCATTAAAGTAATACAGCGGCTCAATGTGGTGCGGCATGACACAGGAGCAGAGGTAAACAACAGCCTTGTGCTGCTGCAGGCGGAGGAAAACGAAGGCGCTGCTTAACGACATTAACTCTTCACTGGATCCAGTGAGATCACTTTAATTTTTGATTTTTGGGCCTGGTATAGCAGAGATTTTTTGTTGATCAATCATTCTTCTTTGAACTGGTTTTCCTTTTTGGTTCCCTGTGGATTAATGGACTGATTGGTGCTTAAAGACTCTCGTGGCAGACAGATCGCTCCTGCGCTGACCAACTTTGATTTAATTTAAAAGACTCTTTGAACGGAACTATCTTTGCTGTTAACTTCTTTTTCGTTTAAAAGGGACTTTTAACTTATTTAGGAATCATGAAGGAGCATTTTAGGGCTGTATTTTGTCTTCATTCAGTCTGGTTCTGTGCCGTCAGGTTTAAATGTCATTAAAAACTCGTCGCTGACTTATTCGTTTTCCTCTTGTAAGTGATTCATAGTCTTAAGCTTCCGTGACGACATTCTCTGACCAATGAGTGACCGGCAGACCATCGACGTCACGTTATAGTATCGGCTTTACTCGCTTGGAACTTGGGTAGAGTAGGTACTAAAACTGGCGTCTGCCGCGTAGTACCGCGCTAGTGGAAACGCAACACAAACCGGGCAGAGGCGAGTAGAGTCCAGTAGAGTAGGGCCAAGGCGAGTCAGTGGAAAAGGGCCAAAAGTGACCTGAGGACAGGGTGCTGGACTCCTGCATGACTTACATAACTCAAGAATCTATATCTCTTTTTCTGATGATAGAAAGGTAAAGATGCTCTCTAAACTGTAAACCATTAAATGTAAATATTATTCTCATAATTGTAGGGTGCTATTACTTACAGGCTGTATGTTCCATCTTCTTTGACTCTACCCTCAATCAAATGGTGTCACCTTCTATTGCTCACCTCTACATTTTCTCTTATTGTGCTAACTACAGTCAAAGTATGTTGCAGCCTTACAATAAACCCGAGTTATGGCTGTTTCCAGTGTTGCACAGAGGACCAATACTGTAAGGTTTGTCTATTTGGTAAAAGCAGTCCCTTTTGCACATGAAAAGGCATCCTATGTTCCACCCACAGACCTTTACTGGTCTGGAAAAGCTACATTCTGTCCTGTCACTGTGGTAAAACCAGGTGTCAGCTTTTAATGTGGTGGTTAAGTTTAACACACTCACCTTCAATAGTTTTACTGCAGTGACACAGCAGAGTGGCATCTCAAGCTGAGCATGTGTGCATTTCCAGGAGAAGGAAGCAGAAGTCGTGTAGCTCAGCAGTTTCTGAATGAAACTTGATAGGGATTAAAAAAAGGGCCTCTAACAACTTTAAGTTTCTGTTCCACAGTGATAGTGAACGATCAGGCCCTGAAGGTTGTTGTTACCAATTCCTGCAGGTGTCTCCAGTTTTCTGGGCATTTAACAGCAGGACATTTATTGTAAGTGATGCAGGTCCAGGGCTGCAAAGATCCTGAAACAGCCTAGTCATCCTGGAAATGTTCTCTTCTCCCTGCTGCCGTCAGAGGATGAGGAAGAGGTTTTTACCTCAGGCCATCAGTTTGCTCAATTCTGAGCTCTAATCTGGACTTTGAACAACACACTGGCACCGTTTACATATGCACCTACATAATGTCTTTATCATTCATCAGTGTTCCACTTGCCTAATTTGTCCATTTTGGTATTGCTATACATATTTCCTGTATATGTACATTTTTAATTTTTTTCATTGATCTTTATTATATTTATTCTATTTTAAATATTCTATTGGATGCTAGTACAAGACACATGTCACTGCACATTGTTCTGTGTATTATTGTGTATGTGATGAATAAAGATTATTTTATCCTATCTTGATTCCTCCCAACCACCCCTGTGTGTATGAGGTCATTTCCACATGTAGCCAGGTATCTGTGAGACTGTGTATATTTTTATACGTTTAGGCCTTTCATCCACACAAAGCCACAGTTTTATGTCACTAAAAACAAACCTCTCTGAAAACTTTGGTCAAAGTGAAGATTTGGGGAAATCTTGGTTTCATGGGTTTGTGTATACACCAGTACACAGAGTTTTTAGATCTGAAGAAAAATGTCACAGCTTGCGACAAAAAAAAAAAAAAAAATCATTGAAGATACATATATGCAACATTATGGCAAGCAATAAAGTTGCTGGCATATTAGTCTTAACATGGTTGCACACACTTTTTTCTTGCTTATTTCTTGAAGTGCATGTTGTTATGTATGTTGAAAAGCAAACCTCTTATCCAATCCAAACAAAAGGTCCTGGCGCCATATTTAAACCTCTGACAGAAGAGACAGAATGAAGGGGATTCATTCTGATTACCTTGCACTGGTTCTCATCTTAAGAAGACGGCCACTTACGGGTCAGGCATGCTCAGAGCCGCACTTATGGTGAATTTGCTCGGTTATGTGTGGATGATTTTTTCTATGTACATGATAATGTGTGGACAAAAGCATTTTAAAGACGAACAAGGGGTAGAATTCATTCTGAAAATATCTCGTTACATGTATATAAGGCCTCAAAGTAGAGCTGAACACACCGTGGGAACAGACCCTCATGGTGAGTATGACTGAACAGTATTGTTCAGAAAGTTGTGCAATGCTCTTAAAATTAGCAGTGAAAGAACACTGTTGAGAGATGGAGCATCGCAACATTTACAGAAACATAGACATCACAGAGACACGGCTACCAGAGCTAACATCGGACACACCGCCACATCAGAAGGATTTCACCTGCTGTGAGACAGGAAACAGGAGAGAGAGACTGAACAGACTGGAGGAGAAGACCAGTTCAGTCCTGGACCCTGTGGAGGTGGAGACTGACAACACAATTATGAACACGCTGTCCTCTCTGATGAACTTTTCTAAGTCATTCATTCATTTCTACTTATCTAAGCACCACTCAGTCGCAGCTTGTTGAAGTAGCCCTGTTTTTCTTGTTCTTTTTTTGACACTGATTATATTATTATATTTACATATTCTTTGAATTTCTGCACAATACATTTTCTTACATTGCTGCTGTGACTGAATTTTCCCATTGTGGGATGAATAAAGGAGTATCTTATCTCATCATAGAAATACAATCTTTAGCCAGTGATACTCTAACAGATAATTCAATCTTATAAAATGGAATTCATGAAGCTCGCGTTAGTTCATGCAGGACACGGAAGTCATACGCCCAGCTGATACCAGCTGACAGGCTGACGTTCGAGTCACACCTCTCCACTTAACCAATCACAGCTCGCCGTCGACCAACAAGGCGGTGTATTTAAACATGTCTACATCCACAACTATTCCTGCTACTGCTACACACCACACTGCTGCGTCTCGAAGTCAAGGTACGAGAGTATTTGTTCTTTGCCGTCTGTGTGTCAAACTCACCATCTCATCCACCGAAATGTCTCAGCTGGATCCTTTGAGGACGGTGATATCAGTGAAACTACAGATGAATTTGGGCCTGAGGCAAATCGCAGTATTCGCCGCAGCTCCCGGTCGGCAAGTATACAGCAGTCATCCATTATCCGGCCGGTCTTAAAGAGAACTGATCCTTCACAGCGAGTCAGCAACAAAAAGCTTCTTAAAGTTTTTCAGGCCCACATTCACAGCCATGCTCAGGCTTCCTCTGCCTCCACCGCACCTTCCTCCGGCCAGAGGAAAAGTCAAGAAGGAAAAATGCCCGCACACTGCTCCTAGCATTGAAGCTAGCGCCAGCATTAGCACGCCCGCTAAGAGAGCCCGGAACAGACCAGCGTCGATATCCAGGACGAGGACCCGTGTTAACTGTTCTGGGAAAACTGCTCCGGCAATTATCCAAACCTCCCTCAGCGAGAAGGATGTCTGTCTCAAACTCCCAGAAAACCACTTCGTCGGCCTCCCTCAGAACCATGCACCCGGCCCGTATGCAGCGTCCCTGGATACCATGGCGACCATGACCAAGCTACACCACGCCGCAAAGGTCACTGGGAAATGCAGTCCCGGCAGCTCCAGCTGGAGCGTCGTTCTTCTCACCAG
>RPOG01006235.1:0-25505 GCA_008086565.1 Thalassoma bifasciatum | reverse complement strand
ATTATCTCTACATCCCCAAGAAGATGTCACACATGGCTGAGATGATGTACACTTAAAAAGATTACAGTAATATAAAGAAGCAAAGAGATTTCTGTTGTGAGCAGGTGGCCTCTGAAGAATGTCAGTAATGCTTAGAGAACAGATCAGGCATGAAAGTTGTAATTTAAAGATACAACATTAACTGATTTAACTTGTTTTCTATCCCTCTGTTTGAGCTTCTCCTTTCATTTCACCAGGACTGACAGAACGGACTCACACCAACGTCAGCTCGGACTCTTCCCCCTCTCCTTTTTTGTGCTGTTTGAGTTTTACTTTCCAGTTTACAGATGAAGTTGCCAAAGCTTTTGGTGCAGGCTCTTGCAGAAGGACATTAAAGCAGGAATATATGCAAACATGTAAAGCTGAGCGTTTGTGTCTGGATTTAATTTCACTCAATAAAGAAAAAAGCTGAACAAATGTCGTCCTTGTGTCTTCAGTTGAACTTACTCAGCTTAGAGACAACATTTCTGGTTTTCTTCACTGTTGGCTTCTTTTGTGTTCAAACATGACATTGGCAAGAGAGTTCGATTTTTAAACCTTTTTTTGTGCCTCTAATGGGACAGTAGAGGTCAGTGGATTAAGTTGTAAACAGGGTTAGAGTGGGGAATGATGTGAGACAAAGTCCACAGGCTGGACTTTGTCAGAACAGGATTTTTCAATGTGTTATTTATTTTCATGTTTTTGCAGGTTTTTGCAAGGAGATGCAGAGAGGATACTGTCTTAGAAGCTGCTGATATAAATTGTTACTTGCATCCTTGCTAGGAAATCTGTGACTCTTGGTCACTGTTTGCACTTTTACATACAGTCATGAACGGCAGTATTGGCACCCCAGAAAATACACCATTTCTCTCAGAAGTTGTTACAATTACAAATGTTTTTGGTATAAATGTGTTTATTTCCTTGATGTGTATTTGAAAAACTCACAAAAAAAACACAGAAGAAAAAACCTAAAATTGACACAATTTTCCAAAAAACATAAAAATTGGGCCTGACAAAATTGTTGGCACTCTTTTAGAATTGTGGGTAAATCATTTAATTTCAAGCAGGTGATGCTTGTTTAAACCCAGCTGTGGTGAGTAACATGTGCTGGTAATATAGAAATTACACCTGATGCCAGTTAGAATGTATAAAAGTTGACTCAACCTTTGTGTTGTGAGTCTTTGTGCATCACACCAAGAATGGAGAAGAGAAAGAAGAGCTGAGGATTGTTTGAGGACTTAAAATGCAAAGCTGTTGAAAATATGATTAATCTCAAGGATACAAGACCATCTCTAGAGATCTTTAAGTTCCTTTGTCTACTGTGCGTAACATGGTCAATAAGTTTATAACCCATAGAACTGTGGCTAATCTCCCTGGACGAGGACAGAAGAGAAAAAAATGTGAAAGATTGCTACACAGGAAACTTTGAATGGTGGATAAACATCCTCAGACAACTTCCACACAAATTCAAGCTGTCCTACAGACCCAGGGAGCAGAAGAGTCAGCTCTGACCATATGTCATCATCTGAGTGAGAAGACTTTATCTTCAATAAACAGACCAAAAGTGAACTAAATTGGGTCTCATTGAGTGACACACATGCTAAGATTGGGTTGTAATACAGCAGGATCCCCCAACCATAGACTATACAGGTACTACCCAGAAAATTAGAACATCTATAAAAAATTAATGCATTTCTGCAATTCGAATTTGAAAGTGAAATTGACACATCATATTGATAAATAAAATGCAAATAAAACTATTTCAAGTTTTCATTTGTTTGGATTTTGCTGATCAGGTCTTGCAGCTTAAGAAAACCTCAATTGCAAAAACTCAGAAAATTAGAATATTGCATAGAATCAATGCAAAAAAGGATTTAAATATAAAAGTGTCAGGCCTCTGAAAGTAAAATCTTGCACCTGTATTTAGTACTTGGTTGGGGCCCCTTTTGAACAAATAACTGTCTTTACCCAGCGTGGCATGAATGCTACTAGTTTATATCATATCTCAGAGGTTATGGACCAACATGCTTTAATCACAGCCTTGAGCTCTTCTTTATTGTTTGGTCTTTTCCTGTTCAGTTTTCTCTTGAAAATGCCCTACAGGTTTTCTATGAGATCCAGGTCAGGTGAGTTTGCAGGCCAATCAAGCATGGTAATCCTATGGTGGTTGAACTAGGATTTTGTACTTTTGGTTGTGTGGGCAGGTGCCAAGATGAAGTCTGCATCCCCATAAAGCTGTTCTTCTGAAGCAAGCATGAAGTGCTCTAAAATGTCCTGGTAGACTAATGCATATATGTTGGACTTAACACAGGTACTACACGGAAAATTAGAATATCATGTAAAAGTTGTTTTATTCTGGCAATATAAAATAAAAGATGAAACTATGTATACACACACACACACACATATATATATATATATATATATATATATATATATATATATATATATATCCATCATATGCAAGGTGAAATATCTCAAGCATTTCTTCGTTGTAATTTTGCTGATTATCTAGTGTTAAGTTTCTCCAGGCTGTGATGACTTGGGGATCCATGTCAGCTGCTGGTGTTGGACCTCTGTGCTCTATTAAGTCCAGCATAAAGTGTGTAAGTGTGTGTGTGTGTGTCGCGTCATTTTTTAAGTTTCTGTTGTCATTATGATTTAAAAAGAGTAATTTTTTTTTTTTTTTTGTCAAAACTGTCTTCACCCAACCACTAACCATGAATGATAGAGAGGATTTTGTGTTATCGTTCATATTTTCTGAGAAAAGGCCAAAAGTCAGAAATTCTGCTGGGGGGTATAAACTTTTGGGCACAACTGTATATGATGATCCCTGATTTGCTCTGCAGTATCAAAGATGTCCACTAGGGGGCAGCATCACCTTATGTTTCCCAGCACAGTATTGAGCTCTGTGAAGTGTCAGAGCTGACTGTGTGACCTAAATGATTGAGGAGGGTGTGTCTCTTTTCTTTAGGTGTCCAGGGATGAAAATGATCCCTCCACCTCGAGCCAAACAGCACAAAGAGATAAAACAGTGAAGTCTATTCAGAGTCTATTCAGGACCAACGGAGCTGCATGAAGAAACACAGCTGCTCGCTCTCACAGGATGTTTGTTTACTGGGATTTCTCAATCCAGTGATTTTTTTTTATCAGCATTCACAATGTGTGAGTCAGATATCCATCAACACTGAGGCTAAAAAAAGCTTCAGCAGTGTTAGACCTGTTTCACACTTCATGAACATGGTTTCTCTTTCCTGACTCACTTTTCAAAAAGCTCAACATCACAGCTCCACGTCGTGGGAACAGGAGCCTCTCTCTCTGGAGGATAATTTACGCTGTGAGTGGGATATGGAGCTGATATGATGACAGGAAGCTGCTGTGGTTTCAGTCTGGTCACCCACATGCAACAATGACCACAAACAAATGAGTCCCAGGAAACAAACTGTCCAAACAACAAGAACCACAGGAGAGGAGCTCGGAGAGTAATACTCATCCAGCTCACCCCGACAACCACAGTAGAGGAAAACACTCTTCATCATCCTGTCACATTATTATTAAGACAGAGAAGATATTATGAAGCTTCACACTTATCACCGGGCAGTGCTGAATACTGGAGTCAACAATCTCACGATCGCACCAACATGACATTAATCCACAGAGACAGAGTTAGACTCAAACATGGAGGAACAGAGGGGAGCTGAGGGCTCTGATTGGTCAAACCTTAACAACCATAACAGTGCGAACATCACTGAGAACAACCTGATAGAAGTAATCCATCACTGCACCTCCCTGCCTGTTGACACTGTGGTAAAAGATTGAGAAGTCAAATAGATAGAGATAGATAGATGGTACTTTTATTGATCCCTTTAGGTGTGTCCACTGGGGAAATTGACATCACCATTGCATTCACAGCACTGTACACATACACAATAGGTGATCAAAAGAGTCGACACCGTTAAAAACATATAAAAAAGAATAAAGATAAACATAAATAGAGCTTTAAGATGTACTTAAGTATGCTGTGTGTTCCTGAAAGGGATTCTGTATGTGCAAAGAAACAGGAATATAATATGTTATAATATAATATAATATGTTATAATATGTTATAATATGTTATAATATGTTATAATATGTTATAATATAATATAATATAATAATATAATAATGACTATAAAAATAATATAAAATATACTAATGGCAGTAGTAGTAGTAATAATAATAATAATAATAATAATAATAATAATAATAATAATAATAATAATAATAAAGCAGTGTTAATATTAATGATAATATTCAATCTCTTATTTACATAATACACATGATATGTATTAAATTGAACATATTTCTATGGTGAATTGCACAGGTTTACAAAGTGTTCTGGCATATTGCACATTTGTAAAGTGATGAGATGTATTGCACTTAAGAGTCCAGTTGTTGTTAAAAGTCAAAGCGTTAATTCGTTTGAATTTCTGATTCAATATTTTGTGTCAACTTTAGTGGTTTGCCATACTGCAAAATCAGGTATCGATCCAATACCAAGTAAATATCGGGCCAGTATCACTGATGTCAATACTGGTACCAATGCTTTTTACATGGAAAAGCATTGGGTCAAAATGAATCAAAAATACACAACCACTAAAACTGTTGTTTCTGTTTGTGAATGTAAGTAAGAAGCTATTGTCTTAAATCAAAAATACATCAGGTGCTTTCATTTTTTTCCCTGCTGTATCGTAAAATGGTAGATTTGAATATTTAAGGGTCATAGCAATTAATTTATATTAGCATTTAAAGTTAGAGTATGCAGAGTTTTCATAAATTTAGATTTTAGAGGAATAATCCTGCTCAATAGTTGTCTCTGGGCCTCTGTACTTATGTGTTTGCGTTTGGAAACACCCGCCTACGTATGTACAAGGCCTCAGTTTCTTTATTTTGGGGCCTACAGTTGGGACAGGTTTCTTGAGTGTGCAGTGATTCAGGACATGGTGTAAATACAGGAAACCAAGCAAACTGCAACCATGTGATCTGTCTGCTGATAAACATTTGGTTCTGATCTGCAGTTACATTCTTGAGGAGGTCCACGTCACACGTCAGGCTTTTACATGGGATTTGGCTTCGGGTGCAGCACTGATTTCACCGAGGAGTATAAACCAGGCTTTAAAAAATAATACACAGATATGAAATGATCCTTGTTTGAGTGGGTAACGGAGACCGAGGGTTTAAATGCTTTTAATTTGTATGCGTGCAAATTCATACCATGGCCACTTCAGCCTTGGTTGAGCTGCTTCTTAGCTCACCCTGTCAGGAGTCTGATTTGCATTAAAAAAAATGTGCAAAAAATGAAAATATAATCATAAATCAGACCAGGATCAGCATGAACTTGTTTTGTTTTTGTGTTAGACGCTCAGTAATCGACTCATTTTTATGAGAAGATGATTCACAGAGCAGGACTGTCATATTTTATTTTCATAGACTCAATTTATAATCATACACTATACACATTATATCACTACCTGTCAAGTTCATTTCCAAACACTTCCTCCTGAGGTTCAGTGGAACATTTACAGCAGGTATTTTCATGAAAGAGCAGTGACAGGAAAAAGTGCAGACGCTCAGACTCTGATGTTTGATGTCTGCTGCCTCGCTCGGTTTCCTGCTACAACTGTTTATCTGAGATGAACCAGAGAGAGGAGGTGGGGGGGGGTAAACCCACAGTGAAGCCCACCACAGCGCTGACATCCTCTCAGTCAAACCTCACTGATGAGAAGAAGACACGGCTTGAATCTTTTCTGATGAAGTGTGAAACCACCAATCGTCTCTGAGGGGATCCACTCTCTCTGTGGCTTATCAGAAACAGCTCATGGTGCGTCTCATTTATCAAAACACAGAGCCAAGAGGGAGAAACGCCCATCTGAGGTAACCAACGAGTCCTCGAACCCAACAACCAAACTGTTTTATTGTGAAAGGCTCTAAATATCAGCTGACTTTTCTTTGAAACAACACGCTGTGAGCTGGAGAGTCCCTCTCATTGCAAAAAATGAAATCTAAGCAAGTCGTTAAGTCTTATTTGCAGTCTTATTCTCTCAATTTGAGTCACATTCACCAGACGAGGTCATAAGGATGTCTTATTTCAAGGTTTTTTAAGGCCACAAATGAGGTCTGAATTGTTTGTAACAAGTCAAAAAATATCTACCAATGGGATAAGAAAGACGTCTTAATACAAGAAACTTTTTATTATCTCATTAGCAGATTTTTTTGACTTTTTACAAGCAATTCAGACCTCATTTTTGTCTTTAAATAACTCAAAATAAGACATTTTTCTGGACTTATCAGCAGAATGTAGCTCACATTAAGAATAATAAGACAAATTCACCAAAAATAAGACATAATAACTTAGTGATTTCAGTTTTTTCAGTGCAGGTTCAGGTTGATTTTTGCTCCAGTTTGTGAAAATTGTGCAGTCTAATCCAAGACCCAGAAACTTAAAAACTAATCATGCATCAAGAAAACACTGGTCAATTTAGTAAACAAAATCTGCTCAGTAACAATTTTGAAATTTTAAGGAGAATTTATTACTTTTTTCTCTAATTTGAATCATGAATATAAAGTTTTAAGGCTGGATGTTCAGAGTAACCTGAGCAGATACATGTTCAATTGTGGAGAGTTCCTCCATCCATTCATTTTCTTAACCGTCTATCCTGCTATTCAGGGTCGAGGGTGGCTGGAGCCTATCCCAGCTGTCATTGGGCGAGAGCCGGGGTACACCCTGGATTGGTCGCCAGTCAATCGCAGGGCTGACATAGAGACAAACAACCATTCACACACACTCACACCTACGGGCAATTTAGAATAATCGATTAACCTAACGTGGGCATGTTTTTGGTCTGTGGGAGGAAGCCACAGTACCCGGAGAGAACTCACGCATGCACGGGGAGAACATGCAAACTCCACACAGAAAGGCCCACTGGGAATCGAAACGACGACCTTCTTGCTGTGAGGCTGAAGCGCTACCCGCTGCGCCACCGTGCAGCTGTGCGAGAATTTTTCAAAATCTGAATTAGAAAAATCTTAATGAGACTTGCTGAAATGATGATGTCATCACATAAGGATCTCCTAACTGGTCCATGACACGTTGGATGGTGGGGCCTCAATCACCAAGGTCTACTTTTTTTCCTCATACAGGAAAAGCAGTTAAAAAAATAAGAAAAGCGTTTCAGATGGAGGGTAACATAAAGGTTATCTGGAACAAGAGGGGTTTTCTTTAAGCTGTAAATCTTGTAGACACACTATGGGGGCACCAAAAGGACAGAATTAAGATTGAAAAACAAGCAGATTTCAACATACTGGTTAACCACCACTGTAAACCATCATTTTGGTCGCATAAAGGCACGGCATATCTCTTTGTAACTCAGAAAAATAAACAAGTTGATCATGTTTTGGCAAAAAATAATGAGATTTTGGTATAAACATTCTGGTCACGGCTACACACAATCTATTTTTTCAGTGAAGACACAAAAACGATGTGATTGAGCTTGGACCAAAATGATGTTTCATAATCATGTTAACCACAGCTTGTTACAGCTCGACCCAGAGGTTACGTAGAGGTTAATGTGTGACTGTTGTTGTGCTTTCTCTCTGTTCAATCAGGAAACACTGGCACCTTTGTCACTTTATACGTGATTTATAAGAAGATTTGTTTGTATTCCCGTACTTTAAAATCTCACCTCTTGGTTGGCTCCTGATCAAACACGTCTCTAATGTCTCCTGAAGTGTCTCTCTGACTGAGTCTCAGCGTCCTTGCTGCAGACGAACGATTGGTCAACATCTGTGGGTACACCGTGAACTACTTTTAGAGTGTAAACAGACAAGTTTACTTAAGACACATTACACAAGCTTGGATCACAATAGAGTCCACAAACAGAATCACAGAGTGTGTGTCAGAGGTTGGTTCTGACCGAGAGTGAAGTTAAAAACAGAGATCAAAGAACTCTGAGAGTGATCAGCTGTCAGTCAGAAATGTCTGCTTCACATTCAGCAAACAGAGAGCACACTTGACTGTATGTTACACACACACACACACACACGTACACACACACACACACACACATGCTGTCACTCTTCACAGGACAACAATCGGGTCATGTCAGGACTGGTAGGTTCTCCTGCACAATACATTTACCTTCAACGTTCTCTATTTGGAAAAAGATATGGGACAAAGAGCAGATTAAGGTACAAACTGAGCTGAATCAGGGTCAACGTGAGGAAATAAAACCTCAAGAAGACATTTCATGCTTTTATAATGATAATAATACATTTTATTTAAAAGTGCCTTTCAGGACAGCCAAGGTCGCTGTACAGAGGATAAAAAAAGGGCAATAAAATACAAATAGGGGGGGAAAAGCAGCTAAAAGCAATAGAGAGTTCGTAGATGAGTTTATCTAAAGTTACCTTTTAAATGGAGAAGATCATTATCATTTACAAATATTTCCAAGACGTCACAGGGAGTTTATCCCAAGTTTTGAAACATTTTTATCAAAAATTTCCAAAATTTCAATGACAAAGAAGAGTATGGGAGTCTTCAGGGGACATGAAGGAAAAAGAAAAATCTCTCAAAAGCATTTGGTTCAGAAGAAGTTCAACTTTTGAACACAAGCACAGCAGAGCAGCAACATGATGATCAACAATAAAGAGCAGACTCTACAGCAGTGGTTCCCAAGCTTTTCCAACTCAGGGCCCAAGTTTGAGTCTCAGAAAGTTTCGTAGCCCACCTCAGAGCCTGTTAATACAGAGGCTATGTGATGCCGTATTAGGACACTTTTTTAATAGTATATAAATATTTGAACATGTTCCACCCTTGGGATACCAAACCTGCTGGCAGGAGCAAAAACAGACAATAAACCCACTTATTTTTAAATTACTATACTGCAAAAACTGAAATCTAAGCAAGTCATTATGTCTTATGTTCAGTAAAATTTGTCTTACTATTCTTGATTTGAGCCACATTTACTAGACAAGGTCATAAAAATGTCTCATTTCAAGTTTTTTAAAGACAAAAATGAGGCATCAATTGCTTGTAACAAGTAAAACAACAAATCTGCCCATGGGATAAGATAAAAGATCCTTGTTTTAAGACATTTTTCTAATGTCAAGAAACTTCCCGGGTGAATTCGTTTTATCCCATTGGCAGATTTTTTTTTACTTGTTACAAACAATTTACACCTCATTTTTGTCTTTAAAAAACTTGAAATAAGACATTTTTATGAGCTGGTCTGGTGAATGTGGCTCAAATTAAGAACAATAAGACCATTTTTACTACAAATAAGACATAATGACTTGCTTAGATTTCTGTTTTTGCAGTGCATCATTCACAAACTATTTGTCCAATCCAAAACCTGAAAAAAAAACGCAACATAGTCTGACTCTCAAGTTTCCCAGGGTACCTGAATGTATCATGGTCGCTCTCAACAACGTGCAACACAGAGCAGAAAAGACGAGAAGTTCATCACCATCACCTTGATTCTTGTGTCCTCTTCAAAAAATTACAGAAAATCAAGAGTTAGCTTTACTTAAATCCTGTGAAAAACTCAATATTCCTCTTTTTTTTGTTTTCATCAAGCTCTAAATGATGAATATACACCATATATTTGTGCTTTAAAAGTCTTTTGAATTCTGTCTGAGCCCATAGAGGAGCAGGACTTCACTTTGTAGAGAAAAATGAGACCACAGTGAGAATAAAATGGGACGGAAGCAAAAATTGACCAGCTTGGTATCCCAGGGGTTAAAATCCATTTAAACATGACTTCTGACATTATTCTGTTTGTTTTTATCTTTATGTAATTACACCTACCCCCCACACACATACACATACAACAAAATCAGACAGTGTTTGGAGATGATTTGGCTGCCCACTTAGAATATCTTCACGTCCCACCAGGGGGCCACAACCCACAGGTTGGGAATCACTGCTTTAAAGCAAGGTTCCCTGAACTTTTTTCTTAGAGGGCCACACAACTTTGCCTTTCTCTGACCATGGGCCAGGGTCTGCCTGTAACAAAATANAGTTGTATATTACCTAAGGAGATTTATCATGATTATATATTTGCTACTGATTACTCGATCAGTTTCAGGATTTTTGTTTATTATGCCCAATTCTAGATAATTGTATTATTTTGTTATGCACTTAAGCTCACTTGCATGTACGCATTACATCACAAGAGAGATATTAAGCCTCTTTAAGAGCATTTTTAGTTATATAATTACATTTTTTCATACTAATTTTGCAATTCAAGTCTGAAAATTGGGCTTTTTCTTCCTATTTAGCAAAAAATAAATTTTCCTTTCTCCACTGCTGATAAAATATCCGACATTCCCAATCAATTTTTCTTCACCCTTACTTTATCACCATTTTTTTGTGTTGTTGAGGTTTGTGAGGTTTCTTGCAGGCTTGCTGCTCCTGATCTCATGGACTATGGACATGTCATGTTCTATGCTTGTAAAAAAGAAGCTTACTAATTGATTTACTAAAAGATAACATTGAAAGAAGTTAACAGCTAAGGAACATTTTATTTTAAAAGCCAGACCTTTACAGGCCTACAATATCTATCTATCTATCTATCTATCTATCTATCTATCTATCTATCTATCTATCTATCTATCTATCTATCTATCTATGAAATGTGATTTTGGGGCTCAATGCAAAGTTGTTGCAGCTCCAGCTTCCCTGGGCCAATAACAGCTGGTCCCTGCTTTTTTTTTTTTTTTTTTTTTTTTGCCATGTCAGGAACTAAAACCAAAATCATGGAGCATCAGATATAATCACAAACACTTCAGTTTGAGATCAGCATCTGCAGAGCTGTCAGTGCTGCCTCTAGTGTCCAACTCAAGGAAATGCATCTCTGTGAATAAGAACCAAATAATAGCTGCAGCCACTAATACACTGAAAGGGGATGTAAATCTTGTATGAAAAGTGATGGTGTTTATCATTAATACACAGCATGATTTGATTGATTTGATTTGGGCATGTAAACAGAAAAAGTAAAGGGTATTGCATGGTCTACTTGTAGTAAAGTGATGCCTCAATCTGTCTCTGAAAGTTGGACATTTAAACATTTAGCTCTATGAGCATTGGCTCTGCTTTGGAGCAGCCCTCAAGTGGCCGTTTGAGGAACTGCAATTGTTATCACTTCAGGAACCAGGTCACCAAAACCCTCTCAATCCAGAAAAATAAAAGAACTTTGAGTGTTTTTTTCTGCTCTTCTTGAACTTATCATCCTTAAATAAACCCTTCATAATGGGATCAGGAGGAAGATGAGAAAAGTCTGCACTCCAACCTTTATTCTCCCACCGTGGCATGTTCCTCAGCAGCTTTTGTCTTTTTTTGTCTTTTTGTTTGCAGGAATGCAGGACATCAGATCAGGTTCCTATACTGCGAGGAAGAGGAGATACAGTTACAGAGAAAGAGACAAGGTGCAGCTGAGAAAGAGTGAAAGAGGTTTTTATTGATAGATGACAAGAGACAAAAGAAGCTGAGTGTTTAACTGAGCGCTTTCAGAACAAACAAACAAGCGCAAGGATTTGACACAGAAGTCAGTTTTAGGAAATGTAATCCATCTACACAGAAAAAGATTGGTTGGTACCAGGCGGACTTATCTGACCTTTAAGGGTGGAGGTAGACAGACACTTTCAGTATAAACGCACCACATGAAAACAAGGAGTGTCCACAGAAAGAGACAGATAGGACTTGAGCTTTTGTCTGGTGTACCTTTTTTATTTCTCCTTGCTATCTTTGGGATAAATAAGACCTAATAAGTAGAATAAGTAAACTTGCTCTATGTATAGGAAGTTATATTTTTGTGTTAGTACGTAGCTTTTAGTTTTTTGCTGTAAGTGTTATTGTACATAGTTACTTTGTTTTATTTCACTAAAATAGTAATAAAAGTCAAAGTTGTAAAAAAAAAAAAAAAAAGTATCATGGGTCCAGGAAGCAGAAATGTCACATCCACATGTGTGGACACAGGGTCTTTGGAGGCTTTGTTTTGAAAATCATCCTGGAAATAGATGTCTTACTTTTCATGCTTATTCCATAGATATACGTGACACAAAGTGAATAGTTACTATAGCTCATCATTTTTCTGTCTTCTGACCATGATTCCAGGGTGGTATGCAGAGAAAAATAATGACATCTGTTTTTTCCAGGTTTTGAAGGATAGGATGGATGTGCATCCCGTCAATTTACATGTACCCCAAAATCAAGCAAGTGTAAAATCCCCTGCAACCATCCTTAAAAAACATGCAACAATCATGGTGCCAACGTGCATCGAACATGCAGGCAACAAGCAACCAACATGAAAACATTATGCAGCCGACACAGAATCATGCTTCTATTTAACAAGCGTCTCAGAAGCATCACCATGAATATCAACTTAAAATCAGACAAATCTATAAATTAAGGCACCGTTTACACAACAAGGTTTCATATCGTTTTACCCTAAAATGCAGAAAAACACAATGAAAGAAATCTGGGTTTACACAGAGGGACAGAAAACACTGTAGTACACGTCAGGCCTGAGGATGGTGATATAACTGTAGGAGCCATAAACACAACAACAGTATAGACACCGAAGAAGAGGTGAGCCGGTCACCTGGGGTTTCTGCTAAAAACTTCTTCTCCAATTGCAGAAATGGTGCATTACGGTAGAAGGCAGTCAGTAGATTCAGCAGCACAAGAACTACACAGTAGGTCGCTGTTGTTGTTGTTGTTGTTGTTGTTGTTGTTGTTGTTTGGTTTGTGCCTGGCACAGTGGAGGTGTGATGCTCACGCTCAGAGCTGAGCTTGACGTTGTCATTTGACCCTAGAATTCTGGCTTTCCATTTTCAAAGAAATAGTAAGCAGCGTTTCTAAAAAATGCACTCAGGAGGGCGTTTTCAACAGTTTGTATTTAAGGTTGTCTAAAACACTGTTTCCGTGAAAATGAGTGACTGAAAAGCAACAATACTTTTGCATTTCACCCTAAAACTGCTGTTGTGTAAACAAGGCCCTGAACTTTACACAGACTAAATGATTTAACACTGAAGCTTGAACTGCTGCTGATATCTGCTCAACTGTCTGTCATTCTTTATTCTCCCTCCTCTACTCTCCTTCCTCTTCTCTCCTTCCTCTGCTCTCCTTTTTCTACTCTTCTTCTTCTTCTGCTCTTCTTCTTCTTCTTCTTCTCTTCTTCTCTCCTTCCTCTGCTCTCCTTTCTCTGCTCTCCCTCCTCTGCTCTCCCTCCTCTGCTCTCCCTCCTCTTCTCCTTTCTCCTTTGCTCTCCTCCCTCTGCCCTCTTTCTTCTGCTCTCCTTCCTCTACTCTCCATCCTCTACTCCCCATCCTTTGCTCTCCTTCCTCTTCTCTCCTTCCTCTTCTCTCCTTCTTCTGCTCTCCTTTTTTTACTCTTCTTCTTCTTCTGCTCTTCTTCTTCTTCTCTCCTTCCTCCTCTCTCCTTCTTCTGCTCTCCTTTTTTTACTCTTCTTCTTCTTCTGCTCTTCTTCTTCTTCTCCCCTTCCTCTGCTCTCCCTTTTCTACTCTTCTTCTGCTGCTCTTCTTCTCATTCTCTCCTTCCTCTGCTCTCTGTCTTCTACTCTTCTTCTTCTACTCTCCATCCTCTGCTCTCTTTCTTCTGTTCTCCTTTTTCTGCTCTCATTCTTCTGCTCACCTTCCTTTGCCCTCTTCCTCTGCACTCCTTTCTCTGCTTTTTCTCTGCTCTTCCTCCTCTTCTCCTTTCTCCCTTGCTCTCCTCCCTCTGCCCTCTTTCTTCTGCTCTCCTTCCTCTACTCTCCATCCTTAGCTCTCCCTCCTCTGCTTTCCTTCTTCCACTCTCCCTCCTCTTCTCTCCTCTTCTCTCCTCCCTGAGTGTAACTTTATACCTGATAATGACGAGTGTGTTCATTGTGTTCCTCATCAGCCTGTAGTTTGTTTCTGCGAGGCCTGGCTCACCCCTCCCATTTGACCTTTGACCTCCGTGCCCGGGTTCAAAGCCCTCTCAGGGTGGTGTTTAGGGGTGACGGGGGCACGGTGATTTGAAGCTGCCAGCTCTAAATGCTTCCACATGCTTCCTCCAGGACGTCTGAGAGTTCTTATGTGTGAGAACCAAATCTGTGGGAAAGCAGGTCTTCAGACAGAAACACTGCAGGAAACGTTTCACATCACTGTGTTTGTTTTATTAAACTGAAATATGACTTTCCTGGAGACGGAGATTTTCTTGTTTGGATGACAGACTGCTGGATGTCAACATTTAGGGGGAAGTTATTGAAGGAAATAGTTACATGGAAGAAAAAAAGGACAAAAATTCAAAAGAGACAAACAAGCAAAACAAAGGTCACAAATATACAACAACCCTGTTTGTGAGAGGAGACTGGAAACTGCATAAAAAAATGAAAAAATAAAGTTTATGGTTTTCAAATAATTTAAAGCCAACATTTCATAGAAATAATATTTAAAGAATAAAAACTGCTCTTAATAAGTTGTTTGTAAACCAGCATTCGGGGAATGTAGTGGAAAACACTGCATTAAAAACAGACAGATTTAACCCATAGACTGTATAAAACATGGTCGTAGTCTCCGTGACGTCACCCGTCTGTAACTGCAGCTCTGTTTTGAGGCTAAACGGCGGGCGCGGCCATATTGGAAATGGAACGAGTGTCGAGTGCCCAAACTCACAGCTATTGGGCGCCCGTCAGTCACGTGATCTGAGCTGTGGCTCTGATTGGGTAAGCTCTTGATCCTAATATCTTCCAAACGGCCGAGTTAGAAAAAATTCACCCCCCTCACAGTGTGTGCGTAAGCGAAATTAGTGATCCAGACAGAAGACAGAGTTTATCCCAGGCTTTAAATACGCTAATTTTGGCTCTGAAAACGGCCTTTTTCCCGTCTACTTGTACAGGACTTCTGGTGCTTCTGGAGCCAGCCTCAAGCGGTCACTGGAGGAACAGCAGCTTTTTAGCACTTCCGTGTTGTCTCATTTTTCCAGACCAGAGGTTGCCGCTTGATTTAAACAGATTTAAAGAGTTTTAAAAAGTCAAATTATCAAAGGAGCTGTCAAATATGGAAAAAAAAAACACTTGATGCAACAAAAACCAGGAAGAGGATTGAATATGTCAATCATATTATAAATTAAGTGTTAAAATGTCACAAAAGGATGATGCATCAGCAATTTCAAAGACCTGGGTTTTTTTAGTGATGACAAAGCACCTGCCTGCGGAATAAGAAAGTAATTATATGTCCAGTTTCTTAAAATAAGGATATTTCCCCAATTCAAGGAGCTTAAAAAATATTAAACATAAAATTCCTCTAAGTGATTATTTTACTTTTTACAAGCAAATCAACAGTTTTGACCTGTAATATTTTGATATAGTGATATTTTGAGATAAGACATTTTCTGTTTTGTTGAATCTGACTTAATAAAGAGGCTGTGGGGAGAATCTGTATGATGTGGATTGCAGTGACTACCTTGGGCCTGAGGACTTGTACAAATTAGATGCATTTGTTTGGAAAGTGAAAGTGAAAGTAAATAGGATCTTTTGGCGCTTCTTTTCTTTGTTCAAAACGATTTTTCACTGAATATGATGTGACAAAGCAATACATTTATCGATAGTTACATAGTGCTGTTGTTTGAAATGTGATGACATGCTTATTTTGTGAGTTTGTACCATAGTTTTAGTGGCCAGCTACATTTAGCGCTATAGCCACATGTAATAATAGTGAATCCTGATTATGTCCTACCAGTGCTCATCTACAAACTCCAACCTCACCAAGCAGAGCAAACGTAACCTGGCTCTTCATTTTATTGATAGACTCTCAGGTTTGAACAGATCACTGCAGAATAACTGCTGCACATGGACAGGAATGAACATCATCACAAACAGTTTAACCCCAGTTTCAGCCCTTAGGTTTTGTTTTAGCCTCTAGTTTGTGTTTTTGCCTTTAGCTTGTGCTCTATCACTCTCCTGTTGAGCTTTCTTCCACTCTGACCTTCTTTTTCTGTCAGATAGTGCAGCTCCAGTGTCCAACATCACTACAGAATAAATCACAGGTCTCTCTTTTACTGCCAAACTTTGTCAGCTGGTGTGGTGTTGTCACACAGACTTCGGCATTCCACAATTCTATCCAACCCAGTCTGACCTGTCCAGTCCCCGTGGGAAAGCCAGGAATAAGCATTTAGACATAACCTTTTTGGACTCTGATAATGTGGATTATGATTGGTAAAGTATCTTGAGATGATACTTTTTCAATGTCACTAGGAAAGTCCTCACAGTCCCTTTAAATTGAGTCTTTTTTCAAAGTTTTATTGTAATTTTTTGTGATAAAAATAAGACAAAACACTCACATTGTTAAGTTGTTTGCAGTGTTAGTTTTTAACCTCCCCCTGTTTAGTTTTTACTGAGTGAGTTTATTTTAAATGTCTCTGCTGGTGTTTGAGTCTCTTTGTGTCTCTGCACCATAACATACCTCTGACATGCTGGTGACCTTTGACCCTCTAACCCTGAGAACATCTGGGGCGGGTGCACCAAGCAATGGAGAGTCAGAACCAAACAGAGAAGAGAACGTTAGCTAATCCTGGAAACATGCCGCGTTGATGTAACGGTCTGCTAAGCTAACAGAAGCTAACAGATGCTAACAGAGGAAAGAGACCCCAGTCTGAGTGTCAACACAGCATTTTAATAAATAAACAGTATAAATCTGTCCCGACAGGCTGAGCTGACACGCTGCTGTGACATCGCTCGAGCGCTGGTTGACCTCTGCAGCCTACCCCCCCCTGGCCCCCCTCCCATAAGTCAACAGTGACGGGAAGACAGCCATTACCCACAATTCTGTCCAATCAGAGGCTCAGAGGAAGTCAAATATGTTTATCAAAACAGTCAAATCTGAGTGTCAGGGCCACCCTCTTACCGTAATTACACACTCATGCACACACACTCACACACACACACTCCTGTGCAGTCTGACTGTGCAGAAATCACATCTCAGTGTTCAGAGCTTCACGTCCTGCAGCTAAAGCTCCGTCTGTTGAACACTTTCCTGGATCTGATCATGTACCTGCACCCACACAGGCCCACTGTGGGGTCCTGCTGAGTGACCAACCCACAGGCCACTGTGTCCCTGCACAGAGAGGGATCCAGTCTGATGGGAATGCAGACATTTTTAAACACTCATGATGATGATGATGATGATACTTTATTGTCAGATACTAGATCTGAAATTTATCTTGCATTTGAAACAGCAGCTTTGTTATACACAATCAAGGGGACAATATACACAGACACACATAAAACATTCAACAGGAAATAATTAACAAAAACGTCTCCTCCAATTAAGACCTCACTGATTTCATCTCATGTTCCAACACGAGTGAAAAAGAGCTTAACTGCAACATCTATGGACACAGACCTGGTGTAACAACTTGTATAACCTCTCAACAGCAAACTTTGGTGAAATTGAAGCCGCTGTCCAAACTTCCTCCTGTGAAACCCCAGAGTATGTGAGCAGACTGTGTGTGTATGTGTAGTGTGTGTTGTGTGTTCTGACTGCAGTGCTGAGCTGCTGTCAACAACTGTTTACGACAGCTGCCTGTGAGTAACAGAGAGCTGCTCCAGTTCTCTCCACTTTCTACTAACTTTAAACTGGATAAGACCTTAGACTTTATGAGCACAGTGTCTGAAAACACACAGATCAAACACACACATTAGCTGAGGTGTTCACACATGTTCACACACACTCAATGAGAGCGAGTGAGAAAGAAAGAGAGTCATGTTACTTTGACTCCATACATGAGGTATGCTGACTTTCACCATTGATGTCTCCCCTGAGGTGTGTGTGTGTATGTGTGTATCATGGTGTGTATGCACTTGTGTGTGTGTTTTGCTGAAACTGAGCCTGGGGGCAGGGTGGTGGATTTACTGTACCTGCAAACACACATGGAGCTCATTTAACCGGACGCGCAGAGAGAAACCTAAACACTGCAGTGATTCCTGGTCAGCAGCCTCAGCCTTTTCTCTTCTTGTAGCTTTGGTGTTTGTTCTTCACTCCATGTGTCCAGGTGAAACTCTGTCAGAAAATAAAACACTGTGAGCTGGTGTGAGAAAGTGAGGCGTTCTCCTGTTCACACAGCGGGCCTCTTCAGAGAGCCATAACAGTGGAAAAAGTGACGGAGCGTCTGCAGAAACACTTTTATACGATCTGCCGTAATAAAGAGCAGCACTTTTAGCCTCCTGCTCCACCTGAGAGACTCAGCACCTGCTCTGTTTCCTCTCCAAGTTCATATGAAGAGTCAGATCTTTACCCTGTAGAGCGACAAGTGCAAAAAAAGGCAGGGAGCTCCCAGAATGCAGTCGTAATGCCAAGATTAAAGAGGGGGTATTGTGCTTTTGACCCTGTAAAGCCCGACCTATCAAAAAAAAGTCGGAAAATTCCAATTTTTTGGAACTGGGATGTTTATTAACCCTTTTAACAAAACTCACAAAAAATACTGCTTTATCATTTTGTTCATGATATATTTCTTGCATCACATTTGACACACTGGGCAATTTTGCCTACTATTCTATCTATCTTATTACAGTTTTTTTAGTAAATGTACATTTATTTCATGCAGAAAACACTTATTTGAAAGAAGTAACTATTTTATGTTATTCTTGCTGCAACTTCATGAAAATCAAGCAATGATTTTCCTAAAAAATATGTGAGTGGATGATTTCATGAGAGCAGACATTTTGCAAAGAGACAAAACACAACTTCAGCCGACTGTAGAGATATGATAATCCTCAAGGTGGGAGAATATGTTTTTAGAAATATTTTTAACAGGTTTATAAACAAACTATTCATCATTTTGATGAGATAGAGGTCTTTGAATTCACGTATCAAATATGATACATTTGGCTTTACAGGGTTAAAGTCTTAATTCTGACCCTCTGGTGCCCCTATGGTATCTTTAAATGACCTATAACTGAAAAAAAAATCCTATGTTTCTCTCTCTGGTGTTTTAGAAAACTTTTATTTCAGCATTCTTTACTTTGGCTGCTGTCTCTTTAAGGCTCTCCACTTCACAAACCTTCTTCCCTCTGATTGGCCAGCCCTTCAGAAGCCTTTTGGGGACAGACTTTGGTGTTTGAGGCCTGTTCTCCAGCATGTCATGAACCAGTTAGAAGATTTTTATGTGATGACGTCATCATTTTAGCAAGTCTCATAAAGATCTCATGAAGAACTCGTGAAGAGCTCATGATTTCTTCAACACATGAATATGTAAAGGTTTGAAACTTTGCACCCATGTAGTCTGTACATCCAACAGCTTCACTTAATGTTCATGCTTCAAACACAGGGAAGAAGAATACCCCCTCTTTAACTTGCTTCATGTTAATAATCCGAAGCTCATGATACAGTTGTGCCGGATAGTTTACACCCCCCAGCAGGTGTTCTGATTTTTTGGCCTTGTCTCAGAAAACATGAATAATAACACAAAAACCTTTTTATCACTCATGGTTGGTGGTTGGGTGAAGACATTTATTGAAAAAAAAATTAGTTTACTCTTTTTTTTAAATCATAATGAAACTTCAACAATGACCCTGTCAAGAAGTTTACAACCCCCAGTTTTTAATACCGTGTATTTCCTCCTTTAACATCAATAACAGTTTGAAATTCTTTGTGGTCATTGTGGATGAGGGTCTTTATTACCTCATATGGTAAAACCATTCTTTTTGGCAAAAAGCCTCCAGTTCTTGTAAATTCTTGAGCTGTCTTGCATGAACTGCAGGTTTCAGATCTCCCCCCACTGGATCGATGATAACAAGGTCAGGAGACTGAGATGGCCACTTTAAAACCTTCACTTTCTTCTGCTGTAGCCAATGGCAGGTTGATTTGGCCTTGTGTTTTGGATCATGGTCATGTTGGAACGTCCAAGTATGTCCCATGTGCAGCTTCTGGGCTGATGAGTGTAAATTTTCCTCCAGTATGTTCTGATAACATGCTGCATTCATCCTTCCATCAGTTTGGACCAAGTTTCCTGAGCCTTTGTAGCTCACACATCCCCAAAACATCAGTGATCCACCTCCGTGTTTCACCGTAGGAATGGTGTAACTTTCATCATAGGCCTTGTTGACTCCTCTCCAAATGTAACGTTTATGGTTGTGGCCAAAAAGTTCAATTTTGGTCTCATTACTCCAAATAATTTTATTCCAGAAGCCTTTAGGCTTGTCTCTGTGCTGTAAGCTGGATATTTTGTGGCATTTGTGTAGAAATGGCTTTCTTCTGGCGACCCGACCATGCAGCCCATGTTTCTCCAAGTGCCTCCTTATTGTGGATCTTGAAACATTCACCCCAATTTTTTTCAGAGAGTCCTGTATTTCAGCTGAAGTTATTTGAGGGTTTTTCTTTGCATCTTGAACATTTTTTCTTGCTGTTGGAGCTGAAATTTTTGTTGGTCTGCCTGACCGTGGTTTGGTTTCAACAGAATCCCTCTCTTCACTTCTTAATTAGAGTTTTAACAGTGCTTCTCAGCATCCTCAATTCTTTGGATATCTTTTTAAATCCTTTTCCCGTTTTATACAGTTGGATTACCTTTTCTCACAGATCCTTTGACAATTCTTTTGCTTTCCCCATGACGCAGAAACCAGAAACTTCAACGCAGCACTGAGTGAAAGATGCACATGTCTGTCAGGAGCTCAGAAACTCACTGAGCTTTTATACACACACACTGATTATAAGCTAATAGCTCACAGGTGAGGATGGTTACCTTTAGAAGACATTCAAACACATTTGTGTCAACTTTTGTGCATTTATCAGGCCAAAATCACCAGAGGGTGTAAACTTCTTTACAGGGTCATTTTTGAAGTTTCTGTTGTCATTATGATTTAAAAAGAGTAAACTAATTTTTTTTTTTCAATTAATGTCTTCACCCAACCCCTAACCATGAGTGATAGAAAAGTTTTTGTGTTATCATTCATATTTTCTGAGAAAAGGCCAAAAAATCAGAAATTCTGCTGGGGGGTGTAAACTTTCCGGCACAACTGTATATAAAGGTGTTGGTTTAAAAAAATCGCGTGTTGCTGAGTGAAGGTCACAGTGTCAGTCATGTGATTATTTCTCTTGTTGTATTTTTTCTTTGGAGTCACATTCCATTTGTGTTGTCTGTTCCCGTAACTCTGCCTACTCTCTGCTTGAGTGGAGCTGCTGCTTTTATTCCTCATGGTGACTCACTGACTGATGGGGGGAGGGGGGAGGCCGAGGGGGTCGGTGAATGTCACACCCACCTGAACTTTAGACCTCCTAACCCCACACACTCTGAGTGAACATTTTGGCAGAAGAACATTCTGGAAGTTTCCAAATCTTTCTGACTCATAAGACGATGACAGCAACCAGTTTGATAAGAAGAATTCATCTTTAATTCAATAAAAGTCCAAAAACTCAGGACAAGGCCTGAATCAGGCAAATATATGGCAGAATACGAAGTTCAACCCTAATTCCAATGAAGTTGGGACGTTGTGTGAAACGTAAATAAAAACAATACAATGATTAGCAAACCTGTTTTACCTATTTTCAACAGAAAACACTACAAAGACCACATATTTATCGTTCAAACTGACAAACTTTATTGTTATTATTGCAAATATTTACTCATTCTGAATTTGATGCCTGCAACAGGTTCCGTAAAAGCCTGGACAGGGGCAACAAAAGACTGGTAAAGTTGATGAATGCTGAAAAAACAGCTGTTTGGATCATTCCACAGGTGAACAGGTTCATTGGAAATGGGTGAGTGTCATGATTGCGTATAAAAGGAGCATCCCCAAAAGGCTCAGTCATTCACAAGCAAGGATGGGGCGAGGATCACCACTTTGTCAACAACTGCGTGAGCAAATAGTCCAATAGTTTAAGAACAATGCTTCTCAACGAACAGTCACAAGAAATTTATGGATTTCATCATCCTTAGTTTATAATACCATCACAAGATTCAGAGAATCTGGAGAAATCTCTGCACGTAAGCAGCAAAACCCAGAACCACCATTGAATGCCTGTGACCTTTGACCCCTTAGGCGGTACTGCATTAAAAACCCACATCATTGTGTAAGGGATCTTACTGCGTGGGCTCAGGAACACTTCAGGAAACCATTGTCAGTTAACACAGTTCATCACTACATCTACAAGTGACAGCTCTAACTCTACCATGCAAAGACAAAGTCATACATCAACAACAGACAGAAACAGCAGCCACTGACTTCTCTGGGCCTGAGCTCATCTGAGATGGACTGAAGCAAAGTGGAAAAGTCAACAACGAACAATAATTATCTTGTCTTTGTAGTGCATGCAATTGCATATAGGTTAAACAGAATCATCATATCATGTTGTTCTGTTATTCTACATGTTTTACACACTATCCCAACTTCATTGGAATTGAGGTTGTAGAATTAGGCGAAGAAGGCGTAAATGTGTTGTAGGGCTGGGGGGCTCCAAGGACAGACACACCACCAGATATGAATTCACAGTGTGTCAGCGCTCTTTGTGTAGGCTTCACTTTTGTACACTGAGAGGAGGTGGAGCCGTCCGGTCCATGTTTATATCCCACACAGGTCTGACACACGTTTATGTCCAACCAGCAGCTGTAAAACGTCACAGACCAGACACTCAAGAAATTAGATAAAGATTTTTTTTTTTTTAACAAAGTAACTTAAATTGTGTCGACTCATCCTTTAGACTCTGTGATATTGGAGCTATATTAATGAGCGTTTCTGTCATGGTGTCTCTTTCTGCTCATCAGTGTGGTTCCAGGGTCACCCTCGCTGCCCTCACTCCATTTTTCTTTCTCACCACAGCAGCAGCAGCAGGGGGTCGATCACTTCCTCTTATTAAGTCTGGCTGGGGGTCAGAGGTCAAGGGTGAGAGGTGGGAGACAGATGCAGTGTTGACAGGGAGGGGGGGCGCAGGGATGGAGAGAGAGAGAGGAGCCCCGTTTACCGGCTATGACTCGGTGTATGAGAGCCGCAGAGACGTGAGCACTGAGGGGAGGAATTACTCAGGAATGAGAGGAATTTCCTGACGGACGGACGGACACTCGCTCTCTTTCTCTGCACACAGACATGGATGTAATCTATAAGTGTAAATCTTCATTCTGTCCTCTCTGTGTCTGATTATGATGATGAACTAAAGTCAGACACCTGATAAGATACGATGAGATGATTCTCATTGCAGCTGCAGCAGAAGGAACAGAAAATCCTGTGAAGCCTGGCTGAAAACATGACAACAGAAAAAGAAAATGAAAGAGAAAAGTAAAGTTTATCTATTCAACCTTTGCAAGAGCATTGAACTCCAGCTTACTATGAAAACAGGACATTCCTCTAAGTTATGTCCCTGATAGGTCGACTTATTTCTTTGTTTCAGACACAGACAAGAAGACTGTGGCTAGATTACATTTTTCTGTAAAAACATTTAAAAAATGAGACAGGCAGCAGGTAATGTGTCTCCCTATCTCACTTCTGCCAGAGTCAATTTTGTCCCCTTGTTTTTCTTTTTCTTTCTGGGCTTCACACACCTTTACTGAGAAAGAGGAGAACAGTGGATTGAGTAAGAAAGGGGGCGAATGTGGGGAGTGACATGTCGGAAGAGATACAGGCTGGACCCAAACCCCAGCTGCCCCCCCCCCAAGGGTGAATCCCACTGAGTGTAAAAATAACTACATACAAACCTTAACATAAACAAAATGCACATCCACATACAAAAACTGCTGGATGGAACTTTCTTCTCTTACAATGATAAATGTGGCATAAAGTGGAGCTGACCACGAAACAAGAATTTGCACTTGATTGCAATAACAGCATTGACAGATAAGACTTTTGAATAGGCCATTTTAAAAATAGTACAATTTGGTTATTATTCAAACATTTGGAATGTAGTGTACATATGCATTTAAGCAAAAACAAAAAAAACAGTTAAGAGATTTAAGTGTTTTTGAAGTTGAATTTAAGGACGGCCTTGAAAAAAAGTTATTCAGGGCAACCAGGTTTTATCTCAAAATTTACATCTTTAATATTGCTAATAGTTCAAGAAGTATCAGTAATTGAAACCTGGTTAAAACTCAAACCTGAGGTTTTTCTTCCAGATGTTCATAGTCTGGGCTATCAACTGTGTAGAGACCAATGACTGTATATAGAATGGACAGCGTGCTTCCGCCTGTCACCGTTCTACGTTTTTGAAGCCAAAAAACTCAGTTTCTCTAGCCGCCATTGTGCAGCCAGAGTCTGCGCAGTAGAGAATTTCCAGTGGAGCCAAGTAAAAAAGAGAAATAAAAATATTTATTTCTTCGTCAGAAGGTTTAGTCTCCTTTTGGCTCTTTCCTGAAGTTTCTTATATCCCTGATAAAAACTACTCACGAACGGCAGCTGTCAACTATCGTAAAACGAAACTTATATCGTGGTTTTTAACGTCCAATAACTAATGAGAAACTAACTTCTCAGAAAAAAAACCTCCGAACACCATGCAGCCAGATGACATCATCATACTACCTTAGCGTAAAGATGAAAGAAACGTTTCTACGAGGTATCGTAATTTTTTTAAGTTTTCCCGGCTCATATCTGGAATACATGGGGAGGCGGGGCTTATGACCTATACTGCAGCCAGACACCAGGGGGCGGGGCATCTGCTGGAGGCTTCAGTTTGAGCCCAACGTCGTTACGTCCACTCATTATACAGTCTATGGTAGAGACACACAGCAGTGCTCAGTGCTCACACTCTAAATGTAGTTTCTCTTGTCTCCTTGCTTCGTGTTACTGCTGTCAGTTTGAGATCAACCTGAAGATGTAACAGACGAGGACACCCACACACACCTGCTTCACCTCTGACAGCTCTGTGACCGTCACCAAGCTCTCAATGCACTCGCTTTTATTCACACTCTGTTTAAAGAGTTTCATCCCCCTGTTTTCTTCGGATTTACTCAACCGTTTCCACCAACTACCAATTAAGTACAAGGTGAAAGTTTGTTCTCCTTTTTAGTGAAGGTGTTTACAACATAAAAATATAAATTTAACAATTACTTTTGTAATTTAAGGTATGAAATACCTCATTTTTGTATAGAACATACCCCTTTTTGAGCACAAAAAAGGAAAAGTTTTATTTTTTTTTGCGCTTAGGTTATCAGAGGTACATATGTTGATGTATCATCACAGAAAGGTCTATGTTAAAGTGTAGGCAGGATCATCTAAATTTCTTCAGTGGCACGAAGATGCTATAAATTTGCGCAAAAGATACATAATTTAACAAAAATAGTAGTAACTAATTTTACATGCAAAAAGCATAACATGGAACTATTCATGTAATTTTCAATCAATTTAATGAAAGAAAACCAAAGTTATGACAAAGTTTCTTTAGAAATTGGGTCACATTGACCTGAAGATAACAGAAGGGTTCAGCAGAAAACAGTTGGTAAGTTATAACATTTCTCTGGAGTTCAGTCCACAAGAGGTCAGCTTTAAATCCTG
>RPOG01006234.1:0-16398 GCA_008086565.1 Thalassoma bifasciatum | reverse complement strand
ATACATCCCTGGACACACCCTAAAATTTACAGGATTACACTCTTAGTGTTTTGACCTTTACCAACATTTTTTCCCAATTTTTTGGCTAATCAAATCATCACCATGCATAACTGAGCATTTGGCTCCTCTCAAATGTGGTTATTGGGCTCCATCAAGTGGCCAAAGTTCATCTCTAACTCCTCTGTGTTAACCCTCTGTTGTGAAGTCGTCACCTATTTTACACACATTTACTCCTAAATTAATTGTCCAATCAAACTCACACACTGCAGAAATGACTATTTGGCTCCAGCAAATATGGTCATTTTGCTGCATCTACAAGCCAAACTTAAACTAAGGATGGCTTCTGCAGGCTTGTAGTGTCCATGTGCTCTGAACCCCACGGGGGCCTCGATTGACCAACGTGCCATAACCCCACGTGTGCCCGAAATGACCAATTCGCTCGGTCCCGTTTATCGCTGCTTGGCAGCTTTAATTATTTTTCTTTCTTAACTGCCCAGTTGCCTCATTTTTCAGGTACTCCACTTGAGATAAACGCGAACGTCATATGGCACACCCCCGTGAATGTGTAACCGCTACTCAGGCCAAATGCTTAAATTTTTTTTAGATGCTAGCTACGCTAGGCACGGATTAGTTGCGCTAGCCCCTCCGGCAAAGTTGTGCTATAGTTGTGATTTTTAGTAGGTTCAAATGATCTTGTCCAGCCCTACAAAAAAGTCTCTGGCCAACAAAAAAACTTTTGAACAGGGAGTTCGGAAATGAGGCCTAAATGTGCCATTTTTGGCAAAAATAGGGTAGCTATTTGAACGAACTTGTCCTAGGGATTTTATCCGATCGATTTCTGTGTTCTCGTGTGTATGTGACATATATCGAGGATTAAAAGTTATTAAAAGAGTTTTCATTAGTCTTCCGGTTTGGCCACAAGGGGGCGATGAAATTTCCGAANAAAGTTGTGCTATAGTTGTGATTTTTAGTAGGTTCAAATGATCTTGTCCAGCCCTACAAAAAAGTCTCTGGCCAACAAAAAAACTTTTGAACAGGGAGTTCGGAAATGAGGCCTAAATGTGCCATTTTTGGCAAAAATAGGGTAGCTATTTGAACGAACTTGTCCTAGGGATTTTATCCGATCGATTTCTGTGTTCTCGTGTGTATGTGACATATATCGAGGATTAAAAGTTATTAAAAGAGTTTTCATTAGTCTTCCGGTTTGGCCACAAGGGGGCGATGAAATTTCCGAACTTTTTTACGAAGTCAGATCACCATGACAGTTTTTTTCCAGATAGATCTCTCCGAGGCCTTTCAGAATATATAAAACATTTTGTTACCAATTTATGGGTTACTGCCGATATTTTAGGTCAAAGTCGGCATTTTCGGAAAACTGGCCAACTTCGTGACCTCGTAACTCCTTTATTTTTAAATCCAATTTTTTGTTAACAATTTTTAAATTAGGTGCTCCCTTAGACGCACCAGCGGTTTGTGGCCAATTTCCCGTGAAAATTCCGGCCGGATCGCATAATTCAGTGGTAGCTAGCGCAAAACAAAGTGCGTCGCTAAATTTTAAACAAACTCCGATCGGCATGAAAATTCTCATGCGCATTCCTCATGAAAAGACCTATCAGAAAATATAACACTTTATACCGAAGAAAGTTTCACGACTTCAGAATTGGGCCACTTCCTGTGTAGCATGGACCTACTTCCTGTTTGGCATTCTCCTAATAACTCCTTCACTTTTTCTCCAATCATCTCCAAACTGCATGTATGTGTACAAGACACTCATATGCACCAAAGGTATTTTTGAATTTTTCCTGGGTAAAAGGGCGTGGCCACAAACGGCGATCAAATTTGACCATTTTTTCAACAATCAAACCTCTATATCTCTTGTTCGCAAAGTCGGATCCGGACCAAAATGCACACGTATGTTCACTGTCGCAGCCTGAGTCCATGTAGGTGTCAATGTACAGCGCCCCCTACTGGAAAAGACATAAACTACACATAGTTGACCGTTAATGTAGAAACAAAAGTCCTTAAGAATAACATTCTTATACAAAGTCTGATCCTGACCAAAACACACTCAAATGTTCAGTGTCCAAGCCTGAATGCAGCCATATGACATTCATTCACCCAAAGTAAGGCGCCCCCTATTGGCGCCAAGAAATTAAAGGTTTTACTCTGTGAGTAATACCTCCTCCCCCTTTATTTTATTTTTCCAAACAACTGCTTAGAAACATCAAAACAGCTTCAGCAAGCATCATTTCTAAGGGCAAGCTCCTATTTACAAGAATTTCCATCTAGGTTACTGTCAAACTCTAAACATGCTTCATGAATGAACTGGTCCCTATAAGTCCCTGATATTTGGCCTCATGTCATTCAAATTTCATTCAACCTGTCAAAATGCATCCCTGGACACACCCTCAAATTTACAGGACTACCCTCATAGTGTTTTGACCTTTACCAACACTTTTTTCCAATTTTTTTGCTAATCAAATCATCACCATGCATAACTGAGCATTTGGCTCCTTTCAAATGTGGTCATTGGGCTCCATCTAGTGGCCAAAGTTAATCTCTAACCTCTCTGTGTTAACCCTGTGTTGTGAAGTCACCACCTATTTTACACGTATTTACTCCTAAATTAATTCTCCAATCAAACTCACACACAGCATAAATGACTATTTGGCTCCAGCAAATATGGTCATTTGGCTCCTTCTACAAGCCCAACTTAAACTAAGGGTGTCTTCTGCAGGCTTGTAGTGTCCATGTGCTCTGAACCCCACAGGGGCCTCGAATGACCAACGTGCCATAACCCCACGTGTGCCTCGAATGACCAATTCGCTCGGTCCCGTTTATCGCTGCTTGGCAGCTTTAATTAGGGACCGAGCACTGACAAGTGTCAGCGAGGACCCTCTTGGAATTGCTCGGATTATTAGGGACCGAGCAGACTGGGTCAGCGAGGACCCTCTTGGAATTGCTCGGATTATTATTAGGGACCGAGCACTGACAGTGTCAGCGAAGGCCCTATTGTATTTGCTAGGATTATTAGGGAGCAGACTGGGTCAGCGAGGACCCTCTTGTAACTGTTAGGATTATTATTTATTATTTTTGTTTCTTAACTGCCCAGTTGCCTCATTTTTCGGGTACTCCACTTGAGATAAACGCGATCGACATATGGCACACCCCCGTGAATGTGTTACCGCTACTCAGGCCAAATGCTGAAATTTTTTTATGATGCTAGCTACGCTAGGCACGGATTAGCTGCGCTAGCCCCTCGGTAAAAGTGGTGCTATAGTTGCAAATTTTAGTAGGATCTAAAGATATTGGCCAGACCTTCAAAAAAGTCTCCTGGGTCCATGTAGAAATTCTGTACAGGAAGTTCGGAAATGACGCCTAAAAATTCCAAAATGGCCAAAAATAGGGTACCTACTTGAACGAACTTGTCCTAGGGATTTTACCTGATTGATACCAAAGTTCTCCTGAGTATGCGAAATATATCGAGGATTAAAAGTTATTAAAAGAGTTTTCATTAGTCTTCCGGTTTGGCCACAAGGGGGCGCAGAGTGTTTTTTTTTTTTTGATTTTATCGTATTGCCATGACAGTTTTTTTTCAGATAGATCTTTTGGAGGCCTTTCGGAATATATAAAATGTTTGGTTACCATTTTATGGGTTACTGCCGATATTTTAGGTCAAAGTCGCCATTTTCGCAAAACTCGCCAACTTTGGGACCTCGTAACTCCTTTATTTTTAAATCCAATTTTTTGTTAACAATTTTTAAATTAGGTGCTCCCTTAGACGCACCACCGTTATGTGGCCAATTTCCCGTGAAAATTCCGGCCGGATCGCATAATTCAGTCGTAGCTAGCGCAAAAAAAAGTGCATCGCTAATTTTTAAACGAACCACGATCGGCATGAAAATTCTCATGCGCATTCCTCATGAAAAGACCTATCAGAAAATATAACACTTTATACCGAAAAAAGTTTCACGACCTCAGAATTAGGCCACTTCCTGTTTAGCATGGACCAACTTCCTGTTTGGCATTCTGCTAATAACTCCTTCAGTTTTTCTCCGATCATCTCCAAACTGCATATATGTGTACAAAAAACTCATATGCACCAAAGGTAATTTTGAAATTTTTCCTGAGTAAAAGGGCGTGGCCACAAACGGCGATCAAATTTGACCATTTTTTCAACAATCAAACCTCTATATCTCTGGTTCGCAAAGTCGGATCCGGACCAAAGTGCACACGTATGTTCGCTGTCACAGCCTGAGTCCATGTAGGTGTCAATGTACAGCGCCCCCTACTGGAAAAGACCTAAACTACACATAGTAGACCATTAATATAGAAACACAATTCCTTATAATAACATTCTTATACAAACTCCGATCCAGACCAAAACACACACAAATGTTCAGTGTCCAAGCCTGAATGCAGCCATATGACTTTTCTTCACCCAAAGTAAGGCGCCTCCTATTGCCCACAGGAAATTAAAAGTCTTACTCTGTGACTAATAGCTCCTCCCTCTTTATTTTATTTTTCAAAACAACTGCACAGAACTATCAAAAACATCTTCAGCAAGCACCATTTCTAAGGGCAAGCTCCTATTTACAAGAATTTCCATCTGGGTTACTGTCAAACTCTAAACTTGCTTCATGAATGAAGTGGTCCCTATAACTCCCTGATTTTTGGCCTCATTTCATTCAAATTTCATTCAAACTGTCAAGATAATCCCTGGACACACCCTCAAACCTGGAGGATTCAACTCTTGGTCTTACAACTTTTGCTTATGTTTTTGCCCAAATTTTATGTCTAATCAAACTCACACACAGCATAAATGACTATTTGGCTCCTTTCAAATGTGGTCATTTGGCTGCTTCTACAGGCCCAACTTAAACTAGGGGTGTCTTCTGCAGGCTTGTAGTGTCCATGTGCTCTGAACCCCACAGGGGCCTCGATTGACCAACGTGCCATAACCCCACGTGTGCCTCGAATGACCAATTCGCTCGGTCCCGTTTATCGCTGCTTGGCAGCTTTAATTAGGGACCGAGCACTGACAAGTGTCAGCGAGGACCCTATTGGAATTGCTAGGATTATTTTTGTTTCTTTGGTAGTCAGTTCGCTTAAATTTCAGGTATGTCCTTTGAGAAAAACGTAACTATCCTGTGGCACACCCCCGTGAATGTGTAACCGCTACTCAGGCCTAGCGACTAGAAATTTTTAGCATGCTAGCTACGCTAGGTGCGGACTAGCCAAGCTAGCCCCTCGGGGAAAAATTTTCTATAGCTGTAAATTTTAGTAGGTTCATTAGAACTCGGCCAGACGTACAAAAAAGTCTCCTAGGACCATATAGAAATTCTGGACAGGAACTTCGGAAATGACGCCTAAAACTCCCATTTTAGCCAAAAATAGGCTAGCTATTTGAACGAACTTGTCCTAGGGATTTGATCCGATCAACTTCAAGTTTCTCATGTGTGTGCAACATATATCGAGGATTAAAAGTTATTAAAAGAGTTTTCATTAGTCTTAAGGTATGGCCACAAGGGGGCGCTGAGTAAAACGCGTTTTTTTACTTTGTCGGAATCGCATGAAAGTTTTTTTCCAGATAGATCTTTCCAAGGCCTTTCAGAATATATATAATGTACTGTTACCATTTTATGGGTTATTGGCGATATTTTAGGTCAAAGTCGGGATTTTCGGAAAACTAGCTAACTTCGTGACCTCATTACTCCTTTATTTTTAAATCCAATTTTTTGTTAAATTTTTTCTATTACGAACACCCTTAGACGCACCGCTGGTAGGTGGCCAATTTCCGATTAAAGTTCCTGCCGAACCCCAAGATTCAGTCGTAGCTAGCACAAAAAAAAGTGCCTCGCTAAATTTTAAACGAACTTTGACCGGCATGAAAATTCTCATGCACATTCTTCATGCAAAGACCTATCAGAAAATATAAAACTTTATACCAAAAAAAATTTCGCGACTTCGGAATTGTACGACAAAGTTCTACTTCCTATTCTAACATGGTAGCTAATTCTGCTAATAACTCCTTCAGTTTTTCTTCGATCATCTCCAAACTGCATGTATGTGTACAAAACACTCATATGCACCAAAGGTATTTTTGAATTGTTCCTGGGTTAAAGGGCGTGGCCACAAACGGCGATCAAATTTGACAATTTTTGGAACAATCAAACCTGTATATCTCTGGTTCGCAAACTCAGATCCGGACCAATGTGCACACGTATGTTCGCTGTCACAGCCTGAGTCCATGTAGGTGTCAATGTACAGCGCCCCCTACTGGAAAACACCCAAACTACACATAGTTGACCATTACTTTAGAAACACAATCCCTTAATAATAACTTTCTTGTACAAAGTCAGATCCTGACTAAAACACACACAAATGTTCAGTGTCCAAGCCTGAATGCAGCCATATGACTTTCATTCACGCAAAGTAAGGCGCCTCCTACTGGCAACAGGAAATTCAAAGTTTTACTCTGTGAGTAATAGCTCCTCCCCCTTTACTTTATTTTTCAAAACAACTGCACAGAATTAGCAAAACAGCTTCAGCAAGCACCATTTCAAAGGGCAAGCTCCTATTTACAATGATGTCAAACTCTAAAGTGACTTCATGAATGAACTACTGTCTATAAGTCCCTGATTTTTGGCCTCATTTCATTCAAATTCCATTCAAACTGTCAAAATACTCCATGGACACACCCTCTAACTTAGAGCATTCAACTCTTGGTCTTACAACTTTTGCTTATGTTTTTGACCCAATTTTATGTCTGATTAAAGTCACACACTGAAAACATGACTATTTGGCTCCAGCAAATATGGTCATTTGGCTGCATCTAGAAGCCCAACTTAAACTAAGGGCGCCTTCTGCAGGCTTCGTATTTCCATGTTCTCTGAACCCCACAGGGGCCTCGTTTGACCAACGTGCTACAACCCCACGTGTGCCTCGAATGACCAATGCGCTCGGTCCCGTTTATCGCTGCTTGGCAGCTTTAATTATTTTTCTTTCTTTAGGGGTCAGTTGCCTCATTTTTCAGGTACTCCACTTCAAAAAAACGCGACGGCACTATGGCACACCCCCGTGAATGTGTAACCGCTACTCAGGCGTAATGTCTAGAAATTTTTAGCATGCTAGCTACGCTAGGCGCGGATTAGCCGCGCTAGCCCCTCCGAGAAAGTTGTGCTATAGTTGTGATTTTTAGTAGGTTCAAATGACCTTGTCTAGCCCTACAAAAAAGTCTCTGGCCAACAAAAAAACTTTTGAACAGGGAGTTCGGAAATGAGGCCTAAATATCCCATTTTGGCTAAAAATAGGGTACCTATTTGAACGAACTTGTCGTAGGGATTTTATCCGATCAACTTCAAGTTTCTCATGTGTATGCGAAATATATCGAGGATTAAAAGTTGTACAAAGAGTTTTCATTAGTCTTCCGGTTCGGCCACAAGGGGGCGCTGAGTGTTTTTTTTTTTTTGGTTTTATCGTATCGCCATGACAGTTTTTTTTCAGATAGATCTTTTCAAGGCCTTTCGGAATATATAAAACATTTTGTTACCATTTTATGGGTTACTGCCGATATTTGAGGTCAAAGTCAGCATTTTCGGAAAACTCGGCAACTTCGTGACCTCGTTACTCCTTTATTTTTAAATCCAATTTTTTGTTAACAATTTTTAAATTAGGTACTCCCTTAGACGCACCACCAGTATGTGGCCAATTTCCCGTGAAAATTCCGGCCGGATCGCATAATTCAGTGGTAGCTAGCGCAAAAAAAAGTGCTTCGCTAAAATTTAAACGAACTCCGATCGCCATGAAAATTCTCATGCGCATTCTTCATGAAAAGACCTATCAGAAAATATAACACTTTATACCGAAGAAAGTTTCACGACTTCAGAATTGGGCCACTTCCTGTGTAGCATGCAGCTACTTCCTGTTTGGCATTCTGCTAATAACTCCTTCAATTTTTCTCCGATCACCTCCAAACTTCACATATGTGTACAAAAAACTCATATGCACCAAAGGTATTTTTGAATTTTTCCTGGGTAAAAGGGCGTGGCCACAAACGGCGATCAAATTTGACCATTTTTTCGTAAAAATCTAACCTCTATATCTCTGGTTCGCAAAGTCGGATCCGGACCCAACTGCACACGTATGTTCGCTGTCACAGCCTGAGTCCATGTAGGTGTCAATGTACAGCGCCCCCTACTGGAAAAGACCGGAACTACACATAGTAGACCATTACCATAGAAACACAAGTCCTTAATAATAACATTCTTATACAAACTCCGATCCGGACCAAAACACACACAAATGTTCAGTGTCCAAGCCTGAATGCAGCCATATGACTTTCATTCACGCAAAGTAAGGCGTCTCCAAGTGGTGACAGGAGATTAAAGGTTTTACTCTGTGAGTTACAGCTCCTCCCCCTTTATTTTATTTTTCAAAACAACTACACAGAAACATCAAAAACATCTTCAGCAAGCACCATATCTAAGGGCAAGCTCCTATTTTCAATACTTTCCAACTTGGTTACTGTCAAACTCTAAACTGGCTGCATGAACAAAATAGTCCCTATTAGTCCCTGATTTTTGGCCTCATTTCATTCAAATTTCATTCAAACTGTCAAGATACATCCCTGGACACACCCTCAAACTTAGAGGATTCAACTCTTGGTCTTACAAGTTTTGCTTATGTTTTTACCCCAATTTTATGTCCCATCAAACTCACACACTCCAAAGATGAGTATTTGGCTCCAGCAAATATGGTCATTTGCCTGCATCAAGAGGCCCAACTTAAACTAAGGGTGCCTTCTGCAGGCTTGTAGTGTCCATGTGCTCTGAACCCCACAGGTGCCTCGAATGACCAACGTGCCATAACCCCACGTGTGCCTCGAATGACCAATTCGCTCGGTCCCGTTTATCGCTGCTTGGCAGCTTTAATTTTAATTATTGTTTGTTTCCGCGCCTTTAAACCCAATTTTCGCCCCTTTCGCTTGAGATAAAGAGCTCGGCTCCATGTCCTACCCCCCCAGACAAGTGCGAAAAATTTATGATTTTGCCACTCAAAAAATGCTAACATGTTGCTAGCATTTAGCATTAGCTTAAAACGGTAGCCCCGCCGCCTACTTTCACGTACAAGTCTGAAATTTTTTGGCTACCTCAATCATGCCTCGACCTTCAAAAAATTCTCTTGGGCAAACTCTGAATTTTGCACAGCAAGTTCGGAAATAACAGGGGTTTTAGACTTAAACTGCTAAAAATCCCATGCATAAACTTGCTTGAACAGGATCCCAAAAACAGCCTAGTCGAATTTTAAAGAGTACACATATGATGTGTGTCACTGCTAATTTTCAATAATTTTCTCAAAATTAAACTTTTGGGGCGTGGCCACCAGAGGGCGCCAAAAAAAAAGAAAAATTTACATTCTCTGATTTGTATGAAATTTTTTGGGCACGTTTATCACTCCAAGACCTTCATAAAAATGTAAAATGTTAAGGCAAAACAATAATTTAAAGTTCCGAAATTTTACGTCAAAGTTGGAATTTTTGCGCTAGCACGGTGCGAACTTTTTCGAACTTGTCCTACAGTTTTTTTCCGATTATCTCCAAATTGGACAGGTGCATACTAGACCCACTGATGATCAAAAGTTGTTCAAAGATTGTTATAATATTGATGGATGTGGCCACTAGGGGCGCCAAAAGTTGACCATTTTTCAGAACCACAAAAACCTAATTAACTTTCTCGTACAAAGTCAGATCCTGACCAAACCTCTCACACATGTTCACTGTCCCAGCCTGAGTGCAGCCATATGGCTTTTATTCACGTAAAGTAAGGCGCCCCCTATTGGCAACAGGAAATCAAGTGTTTTACTCTGTGACCCATAGCTCCTCCCCCTTTAATCTTTTTTTTAAAAGAATTGCACAGAAACATCAAAAACATCTTCAACAAGCACCATATATAAGGTCAAGTTCCTATTTTGAATGATGTGTCTTTAGTGTCGTTTCAAAGTCGACCCAAAATTGACCATTTTCTCACAAACACAAAACCCTTAATAACTTTCTCGTACAAAGTCAGATCCTGACCAAAACTCACACACATGTTCACTGTCCCAGCCTGAGCGCAGCCATATGGCTTTTATTCACGCAAAGTAAGGGGCCCCCTATTGGCAACAGGAAATCAAGTGTTTTATGCTGTGACCCATAGCTCCTCCCCCTTTGATCTTTTTTTGAAAACAATTGCACGGAAACATCAAAAACATCTTCAACAAGCACCATATATAAGGTCAAGTTCCTATTTTGAATGATGAGTCTCCAGTTTAGTGTCAAAGTCTGAAGTGACTTCATGAAACAAGGACTCCTGATAACTCCCTGATTTTTAGCCTAATCTCCTCCAAATTTCATTTAAACTGTCATGATCCATCCCTGGACACACCCTCAAACTGAGAGGATAAAACTGTATGTCTTAAAGATTTTTAATAATGCATTTTTTCCAAGTTTTCAGCTGACAAAACTCTGCACCCTGCAAAAATAATCATTTCACTCCAGCATTAATGGTCATTTGGCTCCATCTAGTGGCCAGACTTTACTTTTAGGTGGTCTGTGTGAGTTTGGCCACTAGATGGAGTCAAATGACCATTTTTGCTGTGCAATTTCTTTCAGTTCTGACATTGTGACTCTCATTTTTAGAGCAGCAGGAGGCTGTGCTGTGAGCATGCAGCCATTTGATGTTGATATTATATTTGAAATGTCTAAAACATCTTCAACAAGCTCAGTTAATGAGGTCAAGTTTCTGTTTTGAATGATGTTTCTCTTGTGAAGTGTCAAAGTCTGAAGTGGTTTCATGAACCACAGACTNATTTTACGTCAAAGTTGGAATTTTTGCGCTAGCACGGTGCGAACTTTTTCGAACTTGTCCTACAGTTTTTTTCCGATTATCTCCAAATTGGACAGGTGCATACTAGACCCACTGATGATCAAAAGTTGTTCAAAGATTGTTATAATATTGATGGGCGTGGCCACTAGGGGCGCCAAAAGTTGACCATTTTTCAGAACCACAAAAACCTTAATAACTTTCTCGTACAAAGTCAGATCCTGACCAAACCTCTCACACATATTCACTGTCCCAGCCTGAGTGCAGCCATATGGCTTTTATTCACGTAAAGTAAGGCGCCCCCTATTGGCAACAGGAAATCAAGTGTTTTACTCTGTTACTGATAGCTCCTCCCCCTGTAATCTTTTTTTTAAAACAATTGCACAGAAACATCAAAAACATCTTCAACAAGCACCATATATAAGGTCAAGTTCCTATTTTGAATGATGTGTCTTCAGTGTTGTGTCAAAGTCGACCCAAAATTGACCATTTTCTCACAAACACAAAACCCTTAATAACTTTCTCATACAAAGTCAGATCCTGACCAAATCACACACACATGTTCACTGTCCCAGCCTGAGCGCAGCCATATGGCTTTTATTCACGCAAAGTAAGGCGCCCCCTATTGGCAACAGGAAATCAAGTGTTTTATGCTGTGACCCATAGCTCCTCCCCCTTTGATCTTTTTTTGAAAACAATTGCACAGAAACATCAAAAACATCTTCAACAAGCACCATTGATAAGGTCAAGTTCCTATTTTGAATGTTGAGTCTCCAGTTTAGTGACAAAGTCTGAGGTGACTTCATGAATCAAGGACTCCTGATAACTCCCTGATTTTTAGCCTAATCTCCTTCAAATTTCATTTAAACTGTCATGATCCATCCCTGAACACACCCTCAAACTTAGAGGATAAAACTCTATGTCTTAAAGATTTTTAATAATGCATTTTTTCCAAGTTTTCAGCTGACAAAACTCTGCACCCTGCAAAAATAATCATTTCACTCCAGCATTAATGGTCATTTGGCTCCATCTAGTGGCCAGACTTTACTTTTAGGTGGTCTGTGTGAGTTTGGCCACTAGATGGAGCCAAATGACCATTTTTGCTGTGTGATTTCTTTCAGTTCTGACATTGTGACACTCATTTTTAGAGCAGCAGGGGGCCGTGCTGTGAGCATGCAGCCATTTGATGTTGATATTATATTTGAAATGTCTAAAACATCTTCAACAAGATCAGTTAATGAGGTCAAGTTTCTGTTTTGAATGATGTTTCTCTTGTGAAGTGTCGAAGTCTGAAGTGGTTTCATGAACCACAGACTCTCAATAAGCCCCTGAATTTTAGCCTAATCTTTTTCAGATTTCATTCAAATTGTCATGATCCATCCTTGGACACACCCTCATACTGACAGGATAAAGGACTCCTGATAACTCCCTGATTTTTAGCCTAATCGCCTCCAAATTTCATTTAAACTGTCATGATCCATCCCTGGACACACCCTCAAACTTAGAGGATAAAACTGTATGTCTTAAAGATTTTTAATAATGCATTTTTTCTAAGTTTTCAGCTGACAAAACTCTGCACCCTGCAAAAATAATCATTTCACTCCAGCATTAATGGTCATTTGGCTCCATCTAGTGGCCAGACTTTACTTTTAGGTGATCTGAGTGAGTTTGGCCACTCGATGGAGTCAAATGACCATTTTTGCTGTGTGATTTCTTTCAGTTCTGACATTGTGACTCTCATTTTTAGAGCAGCAGGAGGCTGTGCTGTGAGCATGCAGCCATTTGATGTTGATATTTTATTTGAAATTTCTAAAACATCTTCAACAAGCTCAGTTAATGAGGTCAAGTTTCTGTTTTGAATGATATTTCTCTTGTAAAGTGTCAAAGTCTGAAGTGGTTTCATGAAGCACAGACTCTCAATAAGCCCCTGATTTTTAGCCTAATCTTCTTCAGATTTCATTCAAACTTACAAAATCCATCCCTGGACACACCCTCATACTGAGAGGATTAGACTCTTTGTCTTATGGATTTTTAATCATTTCTTTTTCCAAATTTCAGGCAAATCAAACTCTGCAACCTGTGAAAATGATCATTTTGCTCTAACAAAAATGGTCATTTAGCTCCATCTAGTGGCCAAACTGAATCTTTGGGTAGTCTGTGTGAGTTTGGCCACCAAATGGAGCCAAATGACCATTTTTGCTGTGTGACCTATTTTCAGTGCAGAGGGAGGCTTCTTGAAGAAACATGAGAGCAGGCAGAAGAATGTGCTGTGGCCATGCAGCTCTCTGCATGTTGTCATTATTCTATTTCAGCTGAACCCTGAAACACATGAGCAGGGGTCTGCAACCTTTAAGGAGCCATTTTTCTTTATTTCACATGGATCAAGGTCATTCCACAGCCACAAAAATCTTCACTATAAAAGCAATAAAATGTTAAACTTCGACACAGAAGTAAATATATTTAAAAGTACAGCCACATGCAGGAAAGAACGGCCCAGCGAGGGTACACCGACTGACTCTTGCTAACGTCGTACAAGTCTGTACGTGTGTCCAGCTGCGAAAAATTTTAATTTCGGCGTTCGCCGCTCCTCGCCCCTCAGCGAGAGCACGCCAACAGGCTCGCGTACGAGCCTGCTGGCGTGCACTCGCTCCCGGGCACATAGCGGCGAAGCGGCTTTAATTTTAATTTTAATTATTATTAGGGCCCGAGCGACCGACAGGCGGGCGAAGGCCCTCTTGAAACGCAAAGGATTATTAGGGCCCGAGCGACCGACAGGCGGGCGAAGGCCCTCTTGAAACGCTAAGGATTATTAGGGCCTGAGCGACCGCAGGCGGGCGAAGGCCCTCTTGGAACCTTAAGGATTAAAAATTTTTTCCGCCGCTTTAACCCCAATTTTCGCCCCTTTCCCTTGAAAAAAAGAGCGCCACACTATGTCCTACCCCCCCTGACCACTGCGAAAAATTTATTATTTTGCCACTCAAAAAATGCTAACATGTTGCTAGCATTTAGCATTAGCTTAAAACGCTAGCCCCGCCGCCTACATTCACGTACAAGTCTGAAATTTTTTGGCTACCTCAATCATGCCACGACCTTCAAAAAATTCTCTTGGGCAAACTCTGAATTTTGCACAGCAACTTCGGAAATTTGTCCCAAAAGTCGGAATTTGACGATTTTTAGGGTACGTATTTAAACGAACTTGTCCTAGGGTTTTTGTCGGATCAGCTTAAAATTTCTCTTGTGTATACCACACACAGTGACGATTAAAAGTTGATCAAAGATTGTTATAATCTTCAGGGGCGTGGCCACCAGAGGGCGCCAAAAAAAAAGAAAAATTTACATTCTCCGATTTGTATGAAATTTTTTGGGCACATTTATCACTCCAAGATCTTCACATAAATGTAAAATGTTAAGGCAAAACAAAAATTTAAAGTTCCGAAAATTTACGTCAAAGTTGGAATTTTTGCGCTAGCACGGTACGAACTTTTTCGAACTTGTCCTACAGTTTTTTTCAGATTATCTCCAAATCGGACAGGTGCATACTAGACCCACTGATGATCAAAAGTTGTTCAAAGATTGTTATAATATTGATGGGCGTGGCCACTAGGGGCGCCAAAAGTTGACAATTTTTCAGAACCACAAAACCCTTAATAACTTTCTCGTACAAAGTCAGATCCTGACCAAACCTCTCACACATGTTCACTGTCCCAGCCTGAGTGCAGCCATATGGCATTTATTCACGTGAAGTAAGGCGCCCCCTATTGGCAACACGAAATCAAGTGTTTTAGTCTGTGACCCATAGCTCCTCCCCCTTTGATCTTTTTTTTAAAACAATTGCACAGAAAGATCACAAACATCTTCAACCAGCACCATATATAAGGTCAAGTTCCTATTTTGAATGATGTGTCTTTAGTGTTGTGTCAAAGTCGACCAAAAATTGACCATTTTCTCACAAACACAAAAACCTTAAAAACTTTCCCGTACAAATTCAGATCCTAACCAAATCACACACACATGTTCACTGTCCCAGCCTGAGTGCAGCCATATAGCATTTATTCACGTGAAGTAAGGCGCCCCCTATTGGCAACAAGAAATCAAGTGTTTTATGCTGTGACCCCTAGCTCCTCCCCCTTTGATCTTTTTTTTAAAACAATTGCACAGAAACATCAAAAACATCTTCAACAAGCACCATATTTAAGGTCAAGTTCCTATTTTGAATGATGTGTCTCAAGTTTAGTGTCAAAGTCTGAAGTGACTTCATGAATCAAGGACTCCTGATAACTCCCTGATTTTTAGCCTAATCTCCTTCAAATTTCATTTAAACTGTCATGATCCATCCCTGGATACACCCTCATACTGAGAGGATAAAACTGTACGTCTTAAAGATTTTTAATAATTCATTTTTTCCAAGTTTTAGGCTGATTAACTCTGCACCCTGCAAAAATAATCATTTAGCTCCAGCATTAATGGTCATTTGGCTCCATCTAGTGGCCAGACTTTACTTTTAGGTTTTCTTTGTGAGTTTGGCCACTGGATGGAGTCAAATGACCATTTTTGCTGTGTGATTTCTTTCAGTTCTGACATTGTGACTCTCATTTTTAGAGCAGCAGGAGACTGTGCTGTGAGCATGCAGCCATTTGATGTTGATATTCAATTTGAAATTTCTAAAACATCTTCAACAAGCTCAGTTAATTAGGTCAAGTTTCTGTTTTGAATGATATTTCTCTTGTAAAGTGTCAAAGTCTGAAGTGGTTTCATGAACCACAGACTCTCAAGAAGCCCCTGATTTTTACCCTAATCTTCTTCAGATTTCATTCAAACCGTCAAAATCCATCCCTGGACACACCCTCATACTGAGAGGATTAAACTCTTTGTCTTATGGATTTTTAATCATTTATTTTTTTCCAATTTTCAGGCCAGTCAAACTCTGCAACCTGTGAAAATGATCATTTTGCTCCAACAAAAATGGTCATTTAGCTCCATCTAGTGGCCAAACTGAATCTTTGGGTAGTCTGTGTGAGTTTGGCCACCAGATGGAGCCAAATGACCATTTTTGCTGTGTGACCTATTTTCAGTGCACAGGGAGGCTTCTTGAAGGAACATGAGAGCAGACAGAGGAATGTGCTGTGGCCATGCAGCTCTCTGCATGTTGTCATTATTCAATTTCAGCTGAACCCTGAAACACATGAGCAGGGGTCTGCAACCTTTAAGGAGCCATTTTTCTTTATTTCACATGGATCAAGGTCATTCCACAGCCACAAAAATCTTCACTATAAAAGCAATAAAATGTTAAAATTTCGACACAGAAGTAAATGTATTTAAAAGTAGAGCCACATGCAGCAAAGAACGGCCCTCGCTCCCATGTGGCTGACTGAGAACGATTGCAGCATGTTCAGACATGCACACAGGTCGACGCTTTTTAAAATTAAAGCCGCAAGCGGCGAGGAGCGGGGAGTCGCTCTCGTGCGGTTCTCCGAGCGCAAGCTCGGAGGAGCGCACGTGAGCGAGGGCCCGTGTATCGCCGCTTGCGGCTTTAATT
>RPOG01006233.1:0-25521 GCA_008086565.1 Thalassoma bifasciatum | reverse complement strand
ACTTTATCTGCTCCTCTAATGAAGGACATCAAAGACCGATAACTGCTTAAGTGCAGCACTCAAGAGCACAAAAAGCTGCAGCCGAGCGTAAACTCTTACATTAGCTGTGTTTTATGCAAATGTGAAAGGAATTATGCATGCTTTTGACATGTATTTGCTGATTTGTTTACTGGGTTACATAAACTGCCGACCCACTGGGGACGGCTCAGCTGAACTTAAACTCTTTAAAAGTTATTTATTTTGATAGAGAGGAGTCTCAGTTTAGCAAAACAGACAAACTCAGAGGGATGTTATTCAGAATCTGCTGTTGTTTACTGCTCAGAGAGTCGAGGTTTGCAGGTTTGGATAACAAAACTATTGTCTTTTGTTTACCAGTGAGAAGAGAGAGCTGTGTTTTTCCTCTGCTGATAAGAATTTGTGTGATTTATGGTGCAGTAATGTTGGAGGTGCAGTTATTCTGCAGTGATCTGTTCAAACCTGAGAGTCTATCAATAAAATGAAGAGCCAGGTTACGTTTGCTCTGCTTGGTGAGGTTGGAGTTGGTAGATGAGCCCTGGTAGGACACAACCAGGATTCACTAACGTTGCTTATACATCTCAGAGCACCCAGTGTTGCCAACTCAATCACTTTTTTGCTATATCTAACACGTTATTAGACCACCCTAGCAACTTTTTCTTGAGTTTGGAGACTCAAATTGTCCCAAAACACTCACAGGTGGGCAAGTCCTGCAGTCAGATGTTGTCATGGCAGGCGACTTCACACAAATGGATAGTGCATGTGCTGGTCTGAATCATCGATAAAGGAATGGGGTTCATACTTTAAGGGTTACAAAACAAAATCTAATGAGTTTTTGACCCCTCTGGCAACTTTTTCTTGGGTCTGCAGACTTAAACCTTGTTCCAAAACACTCACAGGTGGACGAGTCCTGTGCAGCAGTCAGATGTTATCAGAGCAGGCAACTTCAAGCAGGTGGATTCTGCATGTTCGTGTCTCTTTTGGGTCTCAGCTGCTGGTCTCAAGTAGGGATTGACCGATAATCGGCCTGGACCATTGACTGTATATAGAATGGACAGCGTGCTTCCGCCTGTCACCGTTCTACGATTTTGAAGCCAAAAAACCCCGTTTCTCTAGCCGCCATTGTGCAGCCAGAGTCTGCACAGTAGAGAATTTCCGGTGGAGCCAAGTAAAAAAGAGAAATAAAAATATTTATTTCTTCTTCTTCAGAAGGTTTAGTCTCCTTTTGGCTCTTTCCTGAAGTTTCTTATATCCCCGATAAAAACTACTCACGAACGGCAGCTGTCANGGCGGGGCTTATGACCTATACTGCAGCCAGACACCAGGGGGCGGGGCTTATGACCTATACTGCAGCCAGACACCAGGGGGCGGGGCATCTGCTGGAGGCTTCAGTTTGAGCCGAACATCGTTACGTCCACTCATTATACAGTCTATGGGTTTAACCTTTGAGCTGCTCAACCGTCTAAACATAAGATTTTCTTACCTTGAGCATTGGTAGCGGACATCAGCAGCCTTCACAAGTACTCGATATGTTATCATAATACTGGTAAAGGCCCAACATTGACACCCCGTACCGGTACTTGCTGCCCATCTCTAAATTATAAGGCTAAAATTATCCTCAATGGTTTTTGCACTTGAAATTACATGCAAATGGTCAATTGTGCGAATTAGGAGATGTGACTTCTTGGATAGCCGTGTGCTATTTTCCACCACTCTAAACTACACGACTAACTGAGTTTACACTGGGATTACATCTTTAACACAGTCTTCATCCTGTATAAAAAACATTACCAATCCTCACCACAGGTGTAGCTGCAATCAAGAACAAACAGAGAATCCACACTGTATTTTAAGAACAGCATTTTTTTTATTTTGAGCTGAGAAAAGAGACACGAAGGGAAAAACTAAAAAGTGTCTCAGCAGAGGATGTGTCACTTTCTGTTCCCATGAGTCGACTCTTTTGTCAAGTCATCTGGGAAATCTGATTTGTTTACAGTCAAAAAAAAGAAACGTGTTGTTACTACACTTCTCCTTCCAGTGAGAAAGAGGAAGTATCACAGATGAAACTAAACTGAGTCACATTTCCAACTGTTTCAGAAAGTCTCAGAGACATTTTGAGCTAAAATGATCCACATATCAAGCAACCGCAAACAGACTCAAGTAGGAGTAAAAGAGAGACAATGTGAGCAATGAGGGGACTTGACACTCTAAATTAAGAAGGTCGTCGAAATTGTGCAAGTGGTGCAAACAATTAGAAATATTGACGCTTATAGAGAAAAGGGACTTTGCTCTATAAGGAGGCGACCTAGGACTAACGAAAAAGAACGTATTGAAGGTTAAACCCACCGCCGCCCACTTTTCTCTGTTTGTTAACCCACATCCCACCGCCTCTCCTCCCACTCCGGATGCGCACGCAGTAAGTATGCGGCCCGAGAGCAATGAGTCCCGCTCGCCTCGGTTCGGGAGACAGTAGGGGAGACCACTAGCTGGTCTAATGACGCTCATAAATATGTACTCGACGGACGACGACGTCGACTCTCACACCCTCCGACTGTCCGGCCCCCGACACGACGAATGGAGTACACTCTCACCCACACACGTAAGTACAAGCCTTTTTAACGATGGAGGGGGGGCTGACCTGTCAACTCTGCACTGGTTTTAAGAGTATCTCGGATTTTTAGCAACATAACTAATCAGAATTGAAGCATATTGCACAGTTTGGCGAGCTGATCATCAACACTGAAGATCGCCAAAAGTGATTTCTGATTAAATCTTGGAAGGATTGATGTTGTTTTCAGCCGTGCGTCTTCTCTCTCTTTCTCGCAGTAAGAAATTATAGCATCATGACTAACGCCATGGGAGGCTATTAAGTCATATTTTCAGCAGCTACAGAAATATTCCCACCTACTTCTCTCTCCCCAGGAAAAGCATCTTTGCAGAAACAGGAGCCAACGTTTCCTTCATAATGAAAAGACACTGAAGTTGATTTTTTCAGCAGCAGAACTTGTTGAAACATGCGCTCACTCCCACACCGAGTCTGCTGCAGAGTTTGGGTCAAGGCTATCACAATTTTACCGCAGAGAGCAGAGATTACGAGTGTTCAGATTAAGGCGAGGGGGGGAGGAAAGTCACATTCTCTTCATGCTCCAGGAAACAAAGCCTCTTTTGACCGGCGCACATTCCACGTTACTAACTGTACACGCTGAAAACGACGGACTTTACTCTGAAGTTTACACACGGAGAGAAGAGACGAGTTCACAGACTAACGCCTGGGAAGATTTTCCGTCTTTGATTTCATCTCTTTAAACAGCAGAATGTTGTTTTCTGAGAAATAGCATTTGAAAATTACATAAGGGTCAATGAGGTGACGTCCCCTTTTTTTGTGTCTGAGTGTAATATTTCCTTCCATCATGAATTGAGTATTTCATCACATGTATCTATCAAATCTATCTCTTAATTCTCTTTAACCTTTGACTCTTTTCTCTTAAATTTGTGTCTTTCTTCTCTTGAATCTTTGACTTTATTCTTGCAGATCTATAACTTTATTCCCATGAATCATTGACTTCCTTCTTGTTTATCTATTTCTTTATTCTCCTAATTTTATGACATTATTCTCATACATCTGTAACTTAATACACATAAATTTATGACTTCATTCTTATAAATTTAAAACTTTATTCTCATAAATCTCCAACTTTATCCCCGGAAATCTTTTACTTTATTCCTGTAAATCCACATCTTTATTCTCATAAATATTTGACTCTATTCTCTCAAATCTATGACTTTATTCTTATTTATCTGCATATTTAAAGTCGTTAATCTTCGACTTAATTGTCGCAAATCTATAACTTTATTTACATTAACCTTGGACTGAATTCCCATATATATATGACTTTATTCTTATTAATTTAAAACTTGATTTGCATAAATTAACAACTTAATTCTTGCATATATTTGATTTTATTCCCATAAATTTGACCAAGTTGACTCTATTTTCTTAAATTTCTTTGTTCTCTTAAATCTTTGACTTTGTTTTTGCAAATCTATGACTTTACTCCATATATCTACATCAACGGCTTTATTCTAGTAAATCAAACAACTTTATTCTCATGCATCTGTAACTTAATAAATTCTAATAAATTTAAAACTTAATTCCCTGAAATCTTTAATTGTATTCCTGTAAATCCACATCTTTATTCTCATAAATGTTTGACTCTATTCTCTCAAATCTATGACTTAATTCTCATTTTTCTGCATATTTAAAGTCGTAAATCTATAACTTTATTTACATTAACCTTGGATGATTTTATTCTTTTGAGTTTAAAACTTGATTTGCATAAATTAAAAACTTAATTCTTGCATATCTTTGATTTTATTCCCATAAATTTGACCAAGTTTTCTTTAACCTTTGACTCTTTTCTGTTAGATTTACGTCTTTGTTCTCTTAAATATTCATTCTCATGAATCTTTAACTTCCGTCTTGTTTATCTTTTTCTTTCTTCTAATAAATCTATGACTTATATTTTGTTCATTTATGACTTCTTTTCTTTTAAATATACAAAATAATTTTCACAAACTCATGGTGACGTCTTAATTTTAGAGGTTTATTTTGTAGAAGTACTTTTTTGCGTGGTCTTAATTCTGTCTTAACGTTGTCTCCCATCTCTGTTTCCTTATTTTTTTTTGCACACCTTAGCCCCTCCCAGCTGTAAAGCAAAGCTAGAGCTCTAAAGTTGTACCCAGAATGCATTTGTGATCCATAACGTAACAGCTATTGTAACCGTGAGTGAGGAGGAAACACGATTATACGCTACATTACTTCGAAGGTGATTTCTGCCGTTGCACCAAGTTTTCCTGCTGTTTGTGCGTTAATTCACTGTTGCCGTGGTGAAATCTTCTGCCTTCACTGATTGACGGCTGCAAAGATTCTCTGTCTTGATATCGTCTCTTTAATCTTGCAGGAGGGAGACTTTCTGATAGAGGAGGGAGAAGTTTCCAAAGTACTTCACGGCGTTCCTATTTTGCATTTTTATTCTGAGCTTCAACTCAGCGGAGGATTCGGTTAAACCCGTTGTGTTAAGCAGCTGCTGGTTTTCATCCCACCTACGGAAGAAAACAGCTTTTCCCAGAAGAAGAAACAGCAACAGAAACTTAGAAATTAACATTTTATGTGGAGCTTCTCTGGGATGCTCTTTTAAGCGAAGCTAAAAAAGAAAGAATACAATTCATGAGTTTTTAATACTTGATGTGCTTCTTCTCCTGCGCTGCATTGTGAGAAATCAGCTGTAATCTGTCTGCAGGTTTTAAAAAAGGAACGACCCAAAGCAGGCCAACATTTCAGAGGAAATAAGAGATGATGCAAACCCACGTCTGTTTGAAAGGTTTCCACTGAAGAAGCTCTTCCCCACAGAGTCACCGCTCAAACAATGAAGCTTTTTCTGAGCCTGTTGCTCACACTGTGACTCTTATACACCGGATTCTGAATCAGATATTTATTTTGTAACATCAAAGAATAATTCTATAAAAAGAGGAAACTCCAGAGTTTGTCAGTGTGGAGATATTTTGGTCCATTTTGATGGATGAGTCCTGTAAACAAGAGACCACAGGCCACCAGCTTTTCAGGAAAGTTTCATTTATGAGAAGAGACGGTTACACAACTGCGTAATATAAAGTTTCAGCATCAGATATGTATATCACAATGTTTAGAATATAATTGAGCTTTTAAGTTAAGTTTCTGTTTCCTGTCTTCACCCAATCACATCACTAATAGATGTAAACGAGCCTCTGTTTATGTATTTGATGCTTTTTGAATTTGACACCGACTGCAGGCAGGTCAGTCTAGTAGCTGCACTCTTCTACTACAGAGCCACGCTGTTGTAACAGGAGCAGAATGTGTCTTGGTTTCATTGTCTTGCTGAAATAATCAGGGACGTCCCTGAAAAAGACAAAGTGTCTTGGATGGCAGCAGATGTTGCTCCAAAACCTGTTTGTACCTTTCAGCATTAATGCTGCCTTCACAGATACTGGGACAGTTACCCATGATGCCATGGGGCACTAACACACCCCCATACCATCACAGATGCTGCTTTTGAACTTTGCTCTGAGAACAATCCTGATTGTCCTTTTCCTCTTTGGCCCAGAGGACACCACGTCCATGATTTCCAAAAAGAGTTTAAATGTGGACTCGTTAGACCACAGTAGCACAAAAGAGGCAAAAACAGCAATGAAACTTAGTCTGAGGTCGTAATAAATGCAAAAAAAAGCAACAAAAAATGGCATTTAAATTGGGACAAAACCTGGAAACACTCCAAAAGTAAGCAAAAGGTCCAAAAGTGGTGCAAAAGAGTAAAAGTGTCAAAAATGGCCCACAAACCCTAAAAATTTGCAAGAAATTTTTTAGGAAGCTTTAAAAACTTCAGAAAGTAATAAAAAATGATGGAAAAAGTGAAGAAAAAATAAATGAAAAGTGGTAAAAATGGTCAAAGCCAACAAAAATGACAATAAGGTTTGGATTAAACTTAGATAATAGTCATTTTGATACAAAAAAACCCCAACATGGTCCAAAAAGAGTTCTGCAGCGTTTGTGTGTGTTGTTGATGTCTGACTTTGTCTTTGCATGGTAGAGTTTGAACTGTCACTTGTAGATGTAGTGTACTTGACACAATTGACTGTTACCAAAAGACTTCACAAGGACTCGGGTGCACGATTATAGGAAATGTGTTACTACACCCAAAAATTACGTCGCGGCGGAGAGGGGTCAAAGGTCACGGCCATTCAATGTTGGTTTTGGGCCATGCTGCTTACGTGCAGAGATTTCTCCAGATTCTCTGAATCTTTTGATGATATTATGGACTGTAGATGATGAAATCCATCAATTCCTGCAGTTGGACAAAGTTGAGAAACATTGTTCTTAAAGTGTTGGACTATTTGCTCACGCAGTTGTTGACAAAGTGGTGAACCTGGCTCCATGATCCAAACAGCTGTTTTTTCAGCATCAGCAACTTTACCAGACTTTTGTTGAACCTGTCCAAGTTTTTTAGGAACATGATGCAGACATCAAATTCAAAATGAGTGAATATCTGCACAAAAACAATAAAGTTTATCAGTTTGAACATCAAATATACACTTTGCTGTCGTCATACGTTCACATGAAGTTTTTAAAGCTGTGGTTGCTCGTTATAATAAAAAGCCCGGGAGGCCGAGAGTTTTTAAAGCGGCTTAACTCACAAGTTAGTGCTCTGCAATGAAAGGTTTCTGCACCACAATCTGACAGCGTTATTGTTCTGAGGGCAGGAAGATGGATGGATTAGTTTGTCATGCTTCTGTGTGGGAGGGAACATGTCATAACAGACGCTGACGTCATCGACCACAGGAGCCCACACAAGAGCGGCTTCACGAAAACCATCACTCACTAAAAAGATTTGATTTGTGAAGAAAAGTGAAGCGTCTCATTCGTATCTTTACTGTAAATGAGTCAGTTTGATTGAAAAGTGAAGAGAATAAATCACATTTGTTGTTTGTTTTTGTGAGTCTCTGACAAAGATGTGTCCCGTGTGAGGAAAGCACAAACATACGAGAGTTTTCCTGATGAATAAAGCTGAAGTCACATGGATCAGATATGAAGATGTGTGTGTGTGTGAGGGATTATTTTTAAACTGCACTAAAAGGATTACATGTGTGTAACGTAGGAGGTGTGAAGGTAAAGCAGGAAAAGATGCTCACCTCCTCCTCCTCCTCTTCTTTCTCGTCTCTTCCTGATCCTCCTCCCTGATTTTTTTTTTTGTTGTTGTTGTTTTTTTTTATCTGGGCAGTGCCTGAGGATGTCCAAGCGGAGTTTGTTTGTTCGTCTGGTGCCGTGCCGCTGCTTGCGGGGTGAGGAGGAGGCAGTGACATCGCTGGACTACTCCCACTGCAGCCTGGAGACGGTTCCTAAGGAGATCTTCAGCTTTGAGAAGACTCTGCAGGAACTTTACCTCGATGCCAACCAGATCGAGGAGCTGCCCAAAGTAAGTCACACACACACACACACACATGCACACACACACAATTTCTATTTCCGTTCAGCACAAACACATGAAAACACTCCTGAGTGAATCTGTGACTTTAACAAACTTAACTGGACCATAGACTGTCCCTTTAATTATTACCAATAAATCATATTATTTTCAACATAAGACCAATTTAATCACAAAGTGTTTGTGGGTCAATGACAAAAAGAGGGTCTAAAACCTTATTTTTTAAAAAGTTCTTTGAAAATGGATAAAAACATATTTCTGAGTGAAGAATTATGTTTTCTAACAGATTTCAGTAGTTGACCAACATTTCAAAGTTTTTAGTTTCATTATTTTTTAGCATTTTTAATTTGAGCACCCAAAAATGTCAGGTGGAGCAACCAAATATATGAAAATATATTTATATGTTCCTGTTATTTTTTCTGTGTGAAATTATTGGCAAGTATCTCTCAAGTGTCTGTAGTGACTCATACATTTTCATTTTGTGTGTTTCATTTCTTTTATTTGTGAATAAGATAAATAATTTGATGTTAAAATAACATTTCACATTATTACATTGGTTGTTCCACCTGACATGGAAATTGTTCCAGTCACCAATGAAGTGAAAAAACCTTTTTTATCAGTATTTCAGAGAAATCTACAAACTTTTCCACTTGGTCACAAATGTCATTTGGGCTCCTCTGGCTGATGCAGTTTCCTGTTTCCTGTTTTATTCTCTTCACATTAAAATAAAAGTCTAATGTTACGGTTGCACCACCCTGACATTTGACAAGGTGAAAATTACGGGACAAAAGTTTTTTACATTTCTCAACAGCTTTAAAATTCAGCTTCAGCATTTCAACGCATTTGCTGCGAGTAAATGCAACTTCTGTAGTCTACATTTGAAACATCTGAATAAATGATTTTAATTCTGATGACATGGTGGCTTTTGTTTTGGCCTCACAGTGCGATTAATTTACTTATTATTGATTAATGAAATCGTCCCAGTTCTTCTCCTGAGGCTCAGAGTTTAGACGAACTTCAGAACTAAACTCGAAGAAAAGTTTCTTTGTTTAATTTCATTCATATTCATTTCTCTTTTGAATGAAGCAGCTGAACAATAAGAGCTTTCAAACTTTAAAATTATGCAGCAGATTCTCAGTAAACAATGCGTTTGTTGATAAAACTGTGTCGTTTCTTCTCTTCCTCCTCCAGCAACTGTTTAACTGCCAGCTCCTGCACCGACTGAGCATGCCCGATAACGACCTCACGGTGTTGCCGGCGGCGATCGCGAACCTCATCAACCTCAGGGAGCTTGATGTCAGCAAAAACAGTAAGAGAGCGGCGGCTTTTACCTGCACTGTACCGTCGGTCTGAGCGGCAGGTTAATGAGCCGGGGAAACCTGCGGCATCAGATCATGTTCCTTAAACCTGAACACACACACACACACACACATACAGGGGTTCAGTCACCTATAAAGTTCAAATGTTTAACCAGCCTGAGTGTCACTGAGGCTCCGACTCCATCGACCAAACAGAAAGAAGATGAAGTGATATAAAGAGACTTGAGGAGCTGATTCCATGTTTAGATTTCTATAAAGAAACCAAATCAGAAAACTGCTCCAACAAAAAAAAAACCCACTTTGTTTTCCATCCTGCATCACGACAGCTGTACAGCACAGTCAGTGCCAACATGCAAAGGTGGTTTGAATGCGTTGCGAATAAAAAAAAATGCTAGCAGCTTCATTTTTTGATCTCTTCAGCAAAGTTCATAGATAGATAGTACTTTTATTGATCCCTTTAGGTGTGTCCATCAGGGAAATTGACATCTCCGTCACAGTTCACAGCACTGTACACATACACAATAGATAATCTTATGGCCCTTTTCCACTGACCCGTCTTGGCCCGACTCTACTCGCCTCTACTCGGTTTGTGTTGCGTTTCCATTAGCGCGGTACTACGCGTCAGACGCCAGTTTTTAGTACCTACTCTACCCTGGTTCTAAGCGAGTAAAGCTGATACTAAAAGGTGACGTGGACGGTCTGCCGGTCACTCATTGGTCAGAGAATGTCGTCTCTGCAGCTTCTGACTCTGAACAAATCACTTACAAGAGGCAAAGGAATAAGTCAGCGACGGGTTTTTAATGACATTTAAACCTGACGGCACAGAACCAGACTGAATGAAGACAAAATACAGCCCTAAAATGCTCCTTCATGATTCCTAAANCCAAAAAGAAGTTAACAGCAAAGATAGTTGGCTTTAAAGAGTCTTTTAAATTAAATCAAAGTTGGTCGGTGCAGGAGCGATCTGTCTGCCACGAGAGTCTTTAAGCACCAATCAGTCCATTAATCCACAGGGAACCAAAAAGGAAAACCAGTTCAAAGAAGAATGATTGATCAACAAAAAATCTCTGCTATACCAGGCCCAAAAATCAAAAATTAAAGTGATCTCACTGGATCCAGGGAAGAGTTGATGTCAGGAAGCAGCTCCTTCGTTTTCCTCCGCGTGCAGCAGCACCAGGCTGTTGTTTACCTCCGTTGTCATGACGACCGACATTGAGCCGCTGTATTACTTTAATGAAATCTTTGAAAGCTTTGTTTTTTCCTTTAAAGACCACGGTGGCACATATGTTCGTACAAAATGATGTTTGTGTGGCGTTATAGATGAACATGCACGCACTTTAGCGCAGCACTTTAGCGCAGCTGTGTTATAAGATCCACGCCCACCGTGAGTCTGTAGTCGAGTTGAGTCGAGCTGGAATTGTATAGTGGAAAAACGCCACTAGAAACCCTTAAACAACGAACAGAGGGCAAAAGCTCAAAACTGATCTGGACGCTCCTAAAAAGAATTAGTCAGTGCAGGAATTCAAATATTTGGGGGTTTTTTTGTCGACAGAGAGAATATTCATAAGTTGCAGCCCTAATAAGACATAAGACATGAAAGTGAAAGTGTTACTAAAATGACTAAATCAGCAGAGAAATGTCTGCTTAAGAGTTAAAGTGTATTATTGTCGACCTTGTGGAGTGATCTTTAGCTCTGACGGTTTGAGATTAAATGATTCTAAAGCGACGTGCTCGTCTTGAATTCCTCCCTGGTTCCAACACAAACAGAGGAAATATCTGAACAAGTTGTTCCTGTCGGTGTTTTCACTGAGAGACGAAGTGACAGCAGTCGTCAGAGTGTGACATTTACCTTCTTTGAAGATAAACATTTGCACTCTTCGCCGTGATGGAGAGCTTTGTACTGGAAGTCCTTTCACTTTTTCGCCTGTTTGATGAGAACTTTCCGACCGTCAGTGTCGTCTGAGGCTGACATTTAAAACAAAACAGCTGTGAAGAGTCTGACGGCTCCGTTATGATGCACAGATGAGATTTTTCATCACATCAGACTGATTATCTGACATTATCTGAGGCGTCAGTGAGGGCTGAACGATTTATCGTTTCCTGATCGAAATCACACTTTCCTACATGGTGATCATGTGATCGCTAAAGCTGCGATTTTTTTTGCTCCTGACTGACCCAGGATCTGTTATATCAGCTGTTTCACACACAAACGTATCTTGAGATTAAAACTGTTGAGAAAAATCCTTTTTTCCTTGAGATTGTTGAATTTAGTTTTTAATTGTTTTGTATTTTATTTTATTTAACTTGACACAATTAAGAATATTTTGCACTACATTATTTTTTGAAGTTAAGAATCAAAGATAGCTCTTTTTGTTCTTCAGTTTTTATAACTAAAAATACAATTTTAAAAGTCCGGCTTAGAAATAACAGGAATAGGTGTTAGACTCTGGATTTGAGAAGAGTCAAAATTTGACTATTTATCTAAAAATCTTTAAAAAAATTTTTGCCTTTAATCCTATAATTTTGTATTTATGTTGCAAAATTTTGACCTTAATCTTAGAATTTTTACTTTTTATATCAAAATTTCCCCTTTTTTTCCTCAAACGTTGCCTTTATTTCAAAACACAGACTTTTGTCATCTTAAAATTTTGACCTTAAAGGAGAAAATTTGGACTTTTCTCACATAATGTTAAATTTATTTCATAAACTCTGGAAGTTTATTGAATTTTTGTCTCAGAATTTTGTCTTTATTTCTCAAAATTTTCACTTTTTATATCAAAATATTGACCTTTTATTTAAAAGTTGGAAACAATTCTTACCTTCAGTTTTCATTTTCATCCTCACATTAGAGTAAAAGCTTTTGATGTTTCAATGCTTTGATGTATTTTTCTGTCAAGTTTGTAAATGTTACAGTACATAGTGAAAACTTCACTAAAGTTTGAGTTAAAGAAAATCATGAATCGAATTGAAATCACTGTATCTGCCAGAAAAATCTCAATCAGATCTTTTTCTAAAACCGTTCAGCCCTGTCGTCAGCCAAAGGAAAGTCTTGCGACCTTGAAAAGCGGCGTGCGCGCTCAGCACATCTCTCTCTGGAAACTGTAAAAGCAGAACGGTGGAGCTAATATAAATGCATGAGCGTGGAAGCGGCCCAGATTAAAGCGGCGCTGAAGGATGATGTTGTGTTTTCATGACCCAGAGCTGCATGTGCCCCGCTGACATTAAAAGGAGCTTATCCTTCCTCACAAAGCGCTCGGCTCGCTAAGTGTTGTGGACACAAAACAAAGAGGCTGGAAATAAATCTTAAGACTGTACGGCAGGCCGCCTCTTTCTACACATAATAAAATAATCTCTCTGTGTTTCCTCTTTGTGGTTTTTGTTTTTATTCTGATAACGTCACCTCAGGCGCTCTTTGCATGTTTGTGGTGTTACAGAGAGAAAAGAAGCAGCAGAGTCGTTCTACCTGCAACACTGATTCATTTCTGTTTGTTTTTTTCATGTCAGAGGTTAAAAAAATCAGTTTGGATCAGGGCTTTGAAACAGAACTCTTTATTCATTTCATTCCAAACAGAAACAGTATTTTAATGTTTTCGGTTCATCTCAGAATTTTGTTCCTGAACTGATGAATATTGCTCTATATCAGCTTTAAGACTTAAAGTTATGTAACATTATCACTTTCTGATGAGCTGTTGTTCCTCATAACAAACTCTACAACTCAGCAGGTCTGTGAATTATCAGAAATTGACATTAATTCACCACCAACTCTGAAGGTAGATCTCCTGATTTATTTCCAGACCAGAAGAGGAAACAAATTAATTCCTACAAACAAAAAATCTTCCTTAACTACGACACTAAACTTACTGTCTGCATATGTTAGCGTTGCTTGGCAGATTTGGCAAAAAACTAAATTATCTGCCTTGTATCCCAGCCAACTACTGCTGTTTCTGTGACTGAAATTTCCTCTGCCTCTTGTTTACATTTGGAGCAACTCTGCTCGACTATTGTCCAGAAGTTTTAAAAACATTTACCTGCACGTTTTCAGCTCTTTGCACTCAAAAAATGAAACACTGACTTTAATTAAACTCATTTTTGCAACTGGTTCCTTCTAAATGCATTGACCTAGTTGAAAGCATTGACTGTATACAGAATGGACAGCGTGCTTCCGCCTGTCACCGTTCTACGTTTTTGAAGCCAAAAATCCCCGTTTCTCTAGCCGCCATTGTGCAGCCAGAGTCTGCGCAGTAGAGAATTTCCGGTGGAGCCAAGAAAAAAAGAGAAATAAAAATATTTATTTCTTCTTCTTCAGAAGGTTTAGTCTCCTTTTGGCTCTTTCCCGAAGTTTCTTATATCCCCGATAAAAACTACTCACGAACAGCAGCTGTCAACTATCGTAAAACGAAACTTATATCACGGTTTTTAACATCCAATAACTAATGAGAAACTAACTTCTCAGGAAAAAAACACCTGAACACCATGCAGCCAGATGACATCATCATACCACCTTAGTGTAAGGATGAGAGAAACGTTGCTACCAGGTATCGTAATTTTTTTAAGTTTTCCCGACTCATATCTGGAATACATGGGGAGGCGGGGCTTATGACCTATACTGCAGCCGGACACCAGGGGGCGGGGCTTATGACCTATACTGCAGCCAGACACCAGGGGGCGGGGCTTATGACCTATACTGCAGCCAGACACCAGGGGGCGGGGCATCTGCTGGAGGCTTCAGTTTGAGCCGAACGTCGTTACGTCCACTCATTATATAGACTATGGTTGAAAGCAACAACATTAAGTTCAACATATTTGACCCTTGAGCCATTTTTTTCAACCAACCCACCGTAATTTCCAGACTATAAACCAAAACTTTTTTCCCACACTTTAAATTCTGCAGCTTTAACAGTGATGCGGCTAATTCATGGATTTTTACAGGCTGACGAGCTTCATGTCGCCAACACATTTAGGCCCGTCATTAATGTGACGTGACATTTCAGGAACATAAAATTACCTGCATTAATGGGTTTACAATGTTTTAACGTTCTGTTTCTGCTCGAATGTACAGTTCTACAATTTTAAAAATTCACTCCAGCAGATTTTTTTTGTCCAAAGTGATTCACACAAACAGGTTTGCACATGAATCTCACACATTTTCTGTCATTATTTCCTCTCCAGGTATCCAGGAGTTTCCAGAAAATATCAAGAACTGCAAAGTCCTCGCTGTCGTAGAAGCGAGCGTGAATCCCATTTCCAAGTGAGTGTTCCTCATTTTCACCCTCAGTCATTTAAATTTTTGTCTGGTTTTTCTTTATTTTTCATTCATTTTGAAACACTCAGGCATTGCTTTTGATTTTTTATGCCCAGTGTAAATGATGTGATACTTATTTTGTCATGCTTATTGACAAAAAAACAAAAAAAAAAACCTGCTGAACAATTTATCGTTTTCTGATCAAAATCACAATTTCAGACATCGTGATCATGTGATCGCCGAAGCTGCAACTTTTTTTCTGACCTCCTGACTGACCAAGGCTCTTACATCTTTACACAAGATCTTTTTTCTCCTTGGAATTGTTGAATTTTGTTTTTCTAATAATCACTTATTCAACTTTGTTTGAGTGTATTATTTTGTGCTTCATTAATTTTTTTTAACTCAACATAATTAAGGATATTTTGCGCTACATTATCTTTCAGGGGCCACACTAAAAGAAGAAAAAAATGCTCAGAAATGGTCATGAAGTTACGAGAATAAATCTGTAAACTTGCAAGAATATAGTTGTACACCTACAAGAATAAAGTCATAAACTTACATGAAACAAAATTGTACACTTATAAGAATAAAGCCGTAAACTTACAAGAATAAAGTAGTAAACTTCCTGACTTTATCCTCATAAGTTTAGGACTTAATTCTTGTAAGTTTATTTTTTAATTTAGCCCGGCCCTAATCCTCCATCGTATTTTGTTCTTCAGTTGTTGTAAGAGCTATTGGTCCAGGACTTTAAAGAATGTACATGCTTTTTTTTTTGTTCATAAATACATTTGGAAACAATTCTTACCTTCAGTTTTCATCCTCGCATTAGCATAAAAGCTTTTGATGTTTCCATGGTTTGATGTTTGTAAATGTTTCTATTCGTTGCGAAAACTTCACTGAAGCTTGATTTGGAGAAAATCGTTCGAATTGAAATCGCAACATCTTCCAGAAAAAACGCAGTTAGATCTTTTCCTAAAATTGTTCAGCCCTACCTGCTGCTTTCATTGTTTTTTAGTTGCATTGATGAAAGTGTCTCATAATAAGCTTTAATTGTTGTTGTGATGTGTCTTTAGGCTCCCTGAAGGTTTCACTCAGCTCCTGAGTCTGACGCAGCTCTACCTGAACGACGCCTTCCTGGAGTTTCTTCCAGCCAGCTTCGGCAGGTCAGTTTCCTCTCTTCGCTTTGGATTTCACCCTTTTCTTACGAGAGTATGTGACGAGTTTCGCCGTAAACAACTGATTTCTCGACGCTCTCGTTGCTCAAACATGTGCTGAGCTTTTGACGCAAGTACCAGAGTTTTCTCCACCCACAGGCGTTTTATTTTTTTCTCACACACGACTTTCTTTATGGTCACTTTAGAGCCAGAGAAGTGACACTGTGTTTTAAAAAAAATAGAATAACAGAGCGATGTGTCAGACTTCAGGAAGAGGAAATTACAGCTGAATGAAAACCGTCAACACACTCCTACAGGGCAGAGAATAATAACGATTTCATCCTCGGAAATCCTGAAGAATTATTATTATTGAGGGAAAGTTTGACAAGAACAGAGTGAACCAACGATGCCTGAGAATAAATGAAGGTTTGTCTCACAGAAACATGATTCTGACTCTAAATCTTTGTCTCAGGTTGACTAAACTACAGATCCTGGAGCTGAGGGAGAACCAGTTAAAGATGTTGCCAAAGTAAGTTGATTTTTTATTCTTTTATGCTTTAAAAACTGAGATCTAATCCAGTGATACTCTGTGGTAGAAACTGAGAGTATGTTGTAGTTATTATGTGTGTTCTGTTGGTGTTTTGGTGTCAGTTTATGACTTTAACCTCCTGATTTAATCCATTTCCCACTTGGGGATTAACAAAGTATGAATTTATCTTAAAAACAAAGCTGCATCACTAATTGTTCTGACATAAACAGTGCAAATAGTGTCCTTACTGTGATTTTATTGGACTCATCTCAACTCAAATCTTCTCTGACCTTCCATGTTTACCTGTAAAAATTAGTTTTTGATGCCTTTCTCCGTCTTTAGATTATAGATTATAGATTTCCTCTGAGCAAGAGATGGTTAAGTGCAAGTCCTTCTGCTATTTGGTAGTAAAATCATAAAGAGAGGATAAAAACAATCAATCTTTGTTTATGTGACACCAAATCACACAAATGTTACCTCAAAGTGAAACCCATTTGTTATACATGGTGTCAAAAAAGAAGTGGAAAGTGTCAAAAATGGGCGAAAAGAAGAAAAAACTGGCGAGAAAATAATAAGTCAACCTGGAAAATAATGAAAAAGGTATCAGAAAATGTTCAAAACTGTCAAAAAAGAAGCGAAAAGTGTCAAAAAATGGGCAAAAACCAACAAACATTTGCAAGAAAATTGGGAGTGAACCTGTAGAAATGTGAGAAGTGTCAAAAAACGATGCCAAAGTATCAAAAAAGATGTGAAATGTACCACAAAAGGTCATGAAGCAACAAAAACAAGCAGGGAAGAAAGCATAACAAAATTTAGAAAGCAGCAAAAATGGTGAAATATGTTAGATAAAACAGTAAAAGGTTTCAGAATGGGTAAAAATGAAAAGAAATTGGCTAGAAAATTATTAGTGAACCTGAAAAACAGTGAAAAAGATACCATAAATGGTAACAACAAAAAAAAGTGTCAAAAAAGCAGGGGAAAAGTGTCAAAACTGGGCAAAAACAACAAAAATTGGTGAGAAAATTGGGAGGAAACATGGAAATAAGTGGGAAAGTATCAAAAAATATTCCAAAAGTGTCAAAAAAAGATGTGAAAAGTGACTAAAATGGCTAAAATCAACATAAATGACAAAAAGTTGGGAGGAAACTAGGAATTTAGTCAGTGTGTTACAATAAATATTCCAAAAGTGTCAAAAATGGGCAAAAAAAAAAAAATTGGCAAGAAAATTGGGTATGAACCTGCAAAAAGTGAGAAAGTATCAAAAAATGGTACAAAATGGCAAAAAAGAGTGATTAGAATTGTCAAAGTAAACTAAATTGGCAAGAAAGTTGGGACTAAACTAAGAAAATTGTCAGTGTGTTACAAAAATATAGTCAGAAAGTGGTTAAAAAAATAGTGAAAAGTGTCAGAAATGGGCAAAAAAAACAACAAAAATTGGCAAGAAAATATAAGTCAACTTGGAAAATAGTGAGAAAATATTATAAATGGTCCAAAAGTGTCAAAAAGAAGGCAAAAGTGAGTAAAATGTATAAAAATCAGTTATAGTGTTGAATTTTTCAGCTTTAGTGTATTTATTCATCGCCATGTAATTTTATATTTGTACGTTTTAAAGACACTGATGAACTCAAAGCTCATTGTTCTCAAATGTAGTTTTGCTTCATGTAAAAAGAGTCGAAGCTGAAGCAGATTAACTTGGTCATAAATAAATTGGGTCAAATTGTCAAACTCTGTTTTTCCTCTCACTGATCCTCAGGCCTTATGGGTAAAAGACTTTCTCTGTGTTTGCTGATTATTGGTGATCAGATTAACTCTCCCTCTCTTAACTCGTTATCATCAGCCTCTAAGAACCGTCATTGGTCGACGTAAATCTCTTGATTGTGGCGTGCAGGTCTCACACTCCCCCCTCTGTAAAAAGCCTGCAGTGTCTCTGCTGTTTCCTCCAATCTGCCTCTTTTTTCACCCCCCCTCCCTCTAACTCTAGTATTAAATTCCATGCAGTTACATAAGAGCCCCTTTCTTTGGCTGCTTGCTGTGGCAGGTTTTATAATCCTCCGCTGAGACAGAGCTGAGGGTTATTCCACCGTTTGAGAAGTGGGAGACAAAAACCAAAAAAAAAACCTCCCACAAATATTTGAGGAAGCTCCAGGTGATTGTGGGAGAAGTTACTTTCTCTTTTTGTCCTCGCTTTTTGTTTTTTATCCTTCAGAGAAAATTACGTCCGTCTTTGCCTTTTTTATCCTCCCTCCTTTCTTCTGACAAAAAGAGGAAACTCTACCAAAGACCACAAAGTAGCTTAATGACCCAAACATTTATTTACAACACTCCACATTTGGAGGGAAAACATTTGAATAATAGAAACAGAAAAACTGAATTAGTGCGGCCAATTTCTGCCAGTTAAAAATATCAACATGAAAAACTGACTTTGTAAAGATTTCTCCTTTTTTTTTTTTTTGCACATGTAAAGTCAAAATTTTGAGATTTGCCCCATAATTTTTAACAATTTATCTCAAAATGTTGATTATTTATCTCAGAATTCTGACTTGGAAACCTCTCAAAATTTTGACTTTCAGACTCAAAATATGAATTTTCTCACTCAAAATTTCATCTTAAGCCTGATAAATCAGACTTTTTATCTGGAATTATTCTTTTGGACCAGTATGTTAATTATTTTTTAGCTCAAGTTTCTATTTTAAGCCCGTAATCTTGTTTATAAATCTCAAAATTTCAACTTTTAATCTCAGAATCTTGACTCTGGTATCTCAAATAATTGACTTTTATCTCAAATTTTTGACTTTTAATCAAAAATTTTAATTTTTTAGCTCAAAATTGTTAATAAGCCCCATAATTATGACTATTTATCTCAAGATTTTGACATTGATATCTCAATTAATTGACTAATATCTCACATTTTTGACTTTCAAACTGGAAATGTGATTTTTTTTTACCTTAAATTTTCATCTTTTGCCCTTAATTCTGACTATTTATCTCTTAATTCTGACTTTTGTATTCAAAATAGTTGACTTCTATCTCAAAATTTTTACTTTTAGACTCAAAATGTGATTATTCTTGCTCAAAACTTTCTCTTTACCCCAATATTTCAGACTTTTTACCTTAAATTATTTACTGTTAAACCAAAATTTTAACTTTTTTTAGCCCAAACTTTCAACTATTGCCCTGTAATTCCTCTACTTATCTCAAAACTTTGACTTTTAATCAAAAAAAAATATTTTTTAGTTCAAAATTGTTAATAATCCCCATAATTCTACTGTTTATCTCAAGATTTTGACTTCAGTATCTCAAATAATTGACTAATATATCACATTTTTGACTTTCAAACTGGAAATGTGCTCTTAATTCTGACTATTATATCTAAAATAATTGACTTCTATCTCAAAATTTTGACTTTTAAACTCAAAATGTGATTTTTCTTGCTCAGAATTTCCTCTTTACCCCAATATTTCAGACTTTTTATCTTAAATTATTTACTGTTAAACCAAAATTTGAACTTTTTTTAGCCCAAACTTTCAACTATTGCCCTATAATTCTTCTACTTATCTCAAAATTTTGGCTTTTAAACTCAAATGTAATATTTTTTTGCTATCGTCTTAAACTCACAACTCTTTTAGTCTTTCACCTAATGTTACATCATCGTATTCACTGCAGTTGGTAACTCATAGATGTGTCTGATGAGGTTTAACTTTTCTTTAATTTAAATCTTAATAACTGAGGTGGTAAGGTTTAGTTTTAGGGGGGGCAGCTGCCACCCTGTGCCCCCCCGTAGATCCGCCCCTGCCCCGGTCTCATTTTCTCCTGAGTGACGGTCGAGCAGGATCCGTCTGTGCAGCTCGGAGCAGATCCTCTCCTCCCGCTGTGTTTATGTGACGGAGGCCAGACCCGTTCGAGGCTGGAGCCCCAACAAAGAAAGAGACTAATGAGCAGGAACGTTGCCAGGGCAACACACAAGCATCTCAGAGATGTAAACAAATGTGTGCGTGCACAAAGGGGGCGCTGCACAAGTCTTTTCAGCGCTCTCACGTAGAAACTTCTGCCTCTGTTCTCTCACTTTTCTGTGTTTGAAGAAGGATGCTGCGTTCCTCGCCGCTCGGGGTCAAAAGGCGAAGCGTGAACTCGCTCTGTAGACGAGCCAGCGCCGCTCTCTCGCCCCCCCCCCTCCCCTCCTGCTCGCTCAGGGGGTCGCGGGTGGTCTTTGCCAACTCTGAGGTCAGAATGTGACAAAGTTGGCTGCGGCTCAAGAACATCCAGATAATAGTTTTCACATCGAAGCAGCGAGCACCTCAAACACTAACGGGCTTAAATCATATCTGTAATTCCTGCCGCGTGTCTCACATTCTCCTTTTATGAGCAGCGGCGAGAAAACAAAACAGACTCCACAGAAAGTGTCGGTGGGCCTCAACTTTCCACTCCTCTGCTCCGTCTCAGGAGTTCATGCTCGCTGTGAGAGGATCTTCCTTTCTGTTCCCAAACACGACGCTGTTCGTCTCCATTTCAGCCGCACTCACCGGCCCCGTTTATAAAACATGGGTATCATCGAGAAAATGGGTGAACACTCAAATCCACCGCTCATTCAGAGTCAGATAAGACGGATAAACAGAGGTTGACAGATTCGTTTTTTGATAGTTTCATTAGAAAAAACACCAAGAATGTAACTAAGATTTTATTCTTCTTCTGCAAATCTCTGTAAAAACCATTCATATAAAAAAGTAGCGCACACTCTCAGGTGATTTCTTCGTACAACAAATGTGTGTTACATTAATTGTTTCATTTTACCATAACAAACAAACGAATGCTAAAGAGGATAAAACACGTGTTACATGGTAAAAACACAATCTTAAGGCTAAAGCATCAGTTACAGGCTAAGACAGAAGAAAAAAAAGTTCAGGGCTAAAATATGAAACAAAGGTTAAAACACAGGCCAAAGGAGAGAATAAAAGCCAAGGGCAAAAACTTGGGCTAAAGGATAAAACATTAACTAAAAGCTAAAGAAAAGGCTAGGCTAATATGCAGGGGGTAAATGATAGAACATGAGCTAAAGGAAAAAACATGAGCTAAAGGATACAATAAAGGGTAAAGGCTAAAACATGAGCTAAAGGCTAAAACTTGAGCTAAAGGCTAAAAAATGAGATAAAGGCTAAAACAAGGGGTAAAGGATAAAACATGAGCTAAAGGCTAAAAATGAGATAAAGGCTAAAACAAGGGGTAAAGGGAAAAACATGAGCTAAAGGCTAAAACATGAGCTAAAGGCTAAAACAAGGGGTAAAGGAAAAAACATGAGCTAAAGGCTTAAAAAATGAGCTAAAGGCTAAAACAAGGGGTAAAGGAAATAACATGAGCTAAAGGCTTAAAACATGAGCTAAAGGCTAAAACAAGGGGTAAAGGATAGAACATGAGCTAAAGGCTAAAACTTGAGCTAAAGGCTAAAACTTGAGATAAAGGCTAAATCAAGGGGAAAAGGATAGTACATGAGCTAAAGGCTAAAACTTGAGCTAAAGGCTAAAAAATGAGCTAAAGGCTAAAACAAGGGGTAAAGGAAAAAACATGAGCTAAAGGCTAAAACATGAGCTAAAGGCTAAAACATCGGGTCAAGGATAGAACATGAGCAAAAGGCTAAAACATGAGCTAAAGGCTAAAACATCAGGTCAAGGATAGAACATGAGCTAAAGGCTCAAACATGAGCTAAAGGCTAAAACATCAGGTCAAGGATAGAACATGAGCTAAAGGCTCAAACATGAGCTAAAGGCTAAAATACGAGCTAGAGGCTAAAACATGAGCTAAAGGCTAAAACATGAGCTAAATGCTTAAATACAGGGTAAAGATAGAACATGAGCTAAAGGCTAAAACAAGGGGTAAAGATAGAACATGAGCTAAAGGCTAAAACATGAGCTAAATGCTTAAATACAGGGTAAAGATAGAACATGAGCTAAAGGCTAAAACAAGGGGTAAAGATAGAACATGAGCTAAAGGCTAAAACAGCATTGGCTCGTGTGTTTATCCATGTACCAAATTGGAGGTTGGAGGAGGGGCTCACTGAACCTTTAATATTTAGGGATGAGTTATTGAAATTATGTTTGTTGTCAGCGGCCACATTTATCAAAACAAGCTTTGATATTTGGTTTCACTTAAAGTCTTAATTTTTATGAACTTACTATTCCTTTTTTTTACAAGTAATAATTTGACCAACTTAAGATGAAGGGGGACATTTATGAAGCGTCTGAGTCCGATTTTGTGAACGTTTTTGTGGGATATGAGGAGTTAAAGGACAGAAATATGTTCAATAAAAGAAGATTTTAAGCTTTTTTTAATCATTTAGAATTATTTATAAGTGTTTTTCGTGGTTTTTGAGGGATCTTTATTTCTTGTGCATTCTCTGCAGAGTCTGAGGTTCGAAAGTCTTTCTCCGCAGCTTTCAACAAAGCAGCGTCCAAAACAAACCCACGTTTCTCCTCGGAGCGTGAAATAAGTCTTAAGAGTTTAAACAGTGAAGTGGTCCTGGTTTTTATCTGCTTGTTTACTTTACATGGACCTGAATGTGGGGGAGAAATCTCTGGAGCGACGGCTTAAGGCCAGCTGACGTCACCCATTTTCCATTATTTAAAGCATATTTCTGTCACGCCTGAGCGCTCGGAGGTATTTATTCGCTTGTAAAATAACTGAGCTGTGGGAGTAAAGTTAGAGAATGAACAATATTTAACATGAACACTGACTGTAAATCTTCTGGCTCGTGTTTGACAATAATCCATACTGTCCCCGTTCTTCGGTTTAGTCACTCTCGCTCCACTTGTGGAAATATTTAACACATGAATGCAGCTTGAAGTGTGTCAGAATCTTCTGGTATTAATGTGATTTTCACAGAAAGTCTCACACCCGTCTGTTTTTCTGTGTGTGTGTGTGTGTGTGTGTGCGTGTGTGTGTGTGTGCAGGAGCATGCATAAGCTCACTCAGCTGGAGAGGTTGGACCTGGGGAGTAATGAGTTCACTGAAGTGGTGAGTATCTGTCGCTCTGCTGATGCCGGCGGCGGTTTTACCTTCCTGGTGGTGACTTCACATCCTCTGTCCTTAATCTGTCTCCTTTCCTTCCACTTCAGATCTTTTAAATGACGGGTAAAAAAAAAAAACAGTTCTAATGGAGGAAGGACGTTGTGTAAAACGTAACTAAAACCAAATATGAAGACAAGAAATTTATTCTTCAAACTGATTAATTGGAAACAGCTGAGTGTCATGATTGGATTTAAAAGGAGCATCCCCAAAAGACTCAGTCCTTCACTTCCAGCCAGGTTCACCACTTTGTCAACAACTGCGTGAGCAAATAATCCAACAGTTTAAGAACAATGTTTCTCAACGTCCAACTGCAGGAATTGATGGATTTCATCATCTACAGACCATAATATCATCAAAAGATTCAGAGAATCTGGAGAAATCTCTGCACGTAAGCAGCAAGGCCCAAAACCAACATTGAATGGCCGTGACCTTTTAAAAAATGTCTAATTTCACATTTTTTAAAGACAAAAATGAGGTGTAAATTGCTTGTAACAAGTCAAAAAAATCTGCCAATGGGATAAGACGAACTCACCCGGGAAGTTTCTTGAAATTAGAAAGATGTCTTAAAACAAGAATCTTTTATCTTATCCCATTGGCAGATTTTTTTTTGTCTTTTACAAACTTGAAATGAGACATTTTTATGACCTTGTCTAGTAAATGTGGCTCAAATCAAGAATAGTAAGACATTTTATGGAAAATAAGACATAATGACTTGCTTAGATTTCAGTTTTTGCAGTGTGTGTAAAGGATATTAGCACGTGGGCTCAGGAACACTTCAGAAAACCATTGTCAGTTAACACAGTTCATCACTACATCTACAAGTGACAGTTCAAACTCTACCATGCAAAGACAAAGTCAGACATCAACAACACACACAAATGCTGCAGAACTCTTTTTGGAAATCATGGACGTGGTGTCCTCAGGGCCAAAGAGGAAAAGAACAATCCGGAGGTACAAACAGGTTTTGGAGCAACATCTGCTGCCATCCAAGACACTTTGTCTTTTTCAGGGACGTCCCTGATTATTTCAGCAAGACAATGAAACCAAGACACATTCTGCTCCTGTTACAACAGCGTGGCTCCGTAGTAGAAGAGTGCAGCTACTAGACTGACCTGCCTGCAGTTGGTGTCAAATTCAAAAAGCATCAAATACATAAACGGAGGCTCGTTTACATCTATTAGTGATGTGATTGGATGAAGACGGAAAACAGAAACTTTACTTAAAAGCTCAATTATATTCTAAACATGTGATGTAAATATCTGATGCTGAAACTTTGTATGACACAGTTGTGTAACCGTCTCTTCTCATAAATGTAACTTTCCTGAAAAGCTGGTGGCCTGTGGTCTTTTGTTTACAGGACTCATCCATCAAAATGGACCAAAATATCTCCACACTGACAAACTCTGGAGTTTCCTCTTTTTATAGAATTATTCTTTGATGTTAAAAAATAAATATCTGATTCAGAATCCGGTGCAGAAGAGTCACAGTGTGAGCAACAGGCTCAGACACATTCTGCTCCTGTTACAACAGCGTGGCTCCGTAGTAGAAGAGTGCAGCTAAATGTTGTTCATCAACAAGAATGTGAAAGAATTCCAGCTCCAAAGCTTCAACAATTAGTGTCCTCAGTTCACAAACAATGGAAACATGAACCTGTCCAAGCTTTTTAGGAAAAAAACTAAAGTTTATCAGTTTGAACAATGAATATCTTTTCTTTGTGGTGCATTTAATTGAAAATAGGTCAAACAGGATTTGAAAATCATTGTATTCTGTTTTTATTTAACCTCATTTGAATTAAGGTTGTATTTTATCAGATATATCTCTCTCTTCCTGGTGGTTGTTGAGCAGCCCAACTTATATAATTATGAAAATACTGTCTCTTTAAACACATATGTTCTATAATAAGTCTTTTATTTGATGTTGGTAGAGACATTTCATAACAATATAATGTTTTCTTTTCCAAAAAGCAAAACAAAAAGACCTTGTCTGATTGGAAGAATTGTCCTGGCTGCTGAAGCATCTCAAATGTTGAGCCCATTAGTCATGTAGACCAGAAATAATGTCATATTTGGGCTCAGGTTTTAAAATACCAGAATTCCCCTTTTGGCTCTTTGGGACAGAAAGAACTCTTGTGTAATCAGCGAAAGAGACGATGTCTATTAGAATGTGATAATCACGTTGCATAAATAAACTG